>WEIT01019410.1:81830-122040 GCA_013389985.1 Dryoscopus gambensis | reverse complement strand
AAAAAAAATCAACAATTTTTTTCTACAAGTATTGTTTTTTCCTTAGGCCGTTTAGCATTCTTGAATATAGTTGTAGGTGAGTAACATCATAATTAATACAACATGAATGAGGTATGTTAGTAGCTACCAGTGGAAGAATGCAAAAAGTGCAGTTTTTAATTTCTTCACTGGTGAAGATTGACCACAAAATACTCAAGCAGTGTAGGATTAGACCCAAACAGGCAGTCAGTGCTTACTTCTCCATGTTACTCAGGACAGTCAGATCATGAAGTGATGAGCATGCTTTCATTCATAGCAAATGAAAGGAACCTGCTTTATTGCCAGGCTGTGATTTGGTCTGTTAGGATGCAGAAACATAGTAATCATATAAAATGGAGGCTGATTCAATTTCAAAAAACCAAATATTTTGATGAATTTGGTAGTTGGACTCTTAGGCCCCCAAATAGCCCATGATGACCAATCGTGGGCACTCCGTGGCTTCCTAGTGCCCTCTAGGGTCTGTGCCACAAACCTTCATGGTGACTAATTTCAGCATATAACTGGAACAGCAAAAAGAATCCATATTAGGAAGTATGGAATCTAAATTTCATCTTTCTTCCCCTACATGGAAACAGAGCATGCACAGTTGTAGTGCTTGACAAAACAAAGTCAGTATTAAAAACACTGATTTTTAAATTATTTTACTTACATGAATAGTTGGGAAAGGTGGTGGGTAAAATATTTAGCTAAAATTACTCTCCTGTTTATACATAGCACAGTCAAGTGGAGATATATAGTGGGAAGTGTGTCCAGTATATTGCATCTACTGTGTAATACAGTATATAAAAAATCATAGAGAATCCTGGAAGGAGAAAAGAATGTGTTTTTACAGCATGAATGATCTCCTAGACATGTGCAGGGACAGGAGAACAGGTGCACTTCTGAATGGGTTTAAGCCTACATTAATCATGTGGATGTTTCACAGAATAGGATAGAGAAATGCGAAGCAAAGGAGAAAAGTTCACAGAAAAGATACAGGGAGCTGTGAGGCTGAGGAATTTTAAAAAGATGTGAGAGGAAATCAGAATGCAGAAAACACTGACCAAGTGACAGAAGATGATATGCAGTTCAGGAATGTTGCATAGCTTAAAAGTGGGTGATTAGAAAGCAAAACCAAGGCTTTAGCAGTGAAGGAAATGGTAGCTTGTGTAAAGAAAGAAACTGCAAGAATTTTTAAACTTCTCAGAGAGTAAAGATGTTCATCTTTTACTTTTGTTCTTCATTCCTGGATAATGGTCTGTAGCAGCATCAGTTGAAGAAAAATTCTGCTCCAAAACCAAGTTTAAAATAGGGGATTTTGTGAGCACTGAGGAATCTTCTAGCAATTACTTTTAATGTTTTAGGCAGAGATAGTCTAAAAGAGCTGTAGACTAGACAGACTATTTGAAGAATAGTCTATGTTCCCTTTTACAGTTAGGTAGTGAAACACAGATTCTGGGAATTCTAAAATAAATATTTTCTTTTTCCATTCAGAATTGGGTTGTTAATCATTTAAATCAGCATTTCAAATATACAGTGAAGATATAACTTCATTTGAAATATAAAGATGTAATATAACATTGCTCGTTTGAGTTTTCTTAACACCTGCAGTAGGAGTTCATGGAGTATAACAGCTACTTGGGTACAACCGTTAATAGATATGAGAAGCTCTTTTCAATTATGAATCTTTTTCCCCATGTAAATGCACACGTAAATAGATAGTTATAATGGCAAAGAACTCTCCTGCTTATTCAATCTGTAGTCGTCAAGTGGGAGACGTGATTGTCTCAACTGCGCATACATCTCCTTTGTATCCCTTCTGCAACATAAACATATCCTTCTGCCCAAATTACCTGTACTTGTCTGGAGTTCACTGAAATGTGACCAATCTGTAACACTTTTCCAAAACTTCCCATATGCTTTAGGCTGTCTCAGGCTCTTAAGAGGTTCCATAGTGCCAGCTAAACCTGGAAGTCTATTGCTTTTTCATCCCCACTCTCTATGTATCGTTGGGATGTGTAGTACTAATGGGATCTGAAAATGCCATCTAACTGTGCTAGAAGCCACCTAAGGTAGAGGGTATGTGAAATTCTAGGGGTACAAAATCATCTCCTCACTATCTTTTGAAAGTTCTGAGTTGGTGGGAGTACTTTTAGAACACCCAGCTGATCAGAGAGCAGCCTCTAGAGATGTTTGTAACTTCACTGGAATTCAGATGTTAAACCTTTCATCGCTATTATGGTTCAAAATAGTTTGGCAGCAATACTTGAACTGCCTCGCAACTTTTAATGGTACAAGGTCAATTAGTTGTAGATTTTAGTGCTGTGATGCTGAATTATTTAGTAGATCATCAGGGATTTAGTGGATCATCAGGGATTTTGATACAGTTTTTGGACTCTGCCTCTTAACCCAAGGGCACTTGTATTACCACTGTCATGCCTGTGAACCCACTGTAAAGACACAGGCTGGGGGCATTGACCACCTCTCTAGGAAGCCTCTTCAGGTGTATGACCGCAGACTCAGTAAATAAATGCTTCCTAATGTCCAGTCTAAACCTCCCTGGCACAACCTTGAAGCATCCCCATGTGTCCTAGCGCTGGACACCAGGGAGAAGAGATCAGCACGTGCCTCTGCACTTCCCCTCCTTGGGAAGCTGTAGGGAGCAATGAGGTCACCCCTCATACTCCTTTTCTCCAAACCAGACAAGCTCAAAGTCCTCACTGCTCCTCACAGGACATTCCTCCCAGCCCTTTCACCAGCTTTGTTGCCCTCTTCTAGGCATGTTGAAGGACCTTCACATTCTTCTGAAATCATGGGGCCTAGAAACGGACACAGGGCTCAGGGTGAGGCCAAGGTGAATGAGAAGCTAGTAAGTTATGCCATAAATATATGAACACATTTGTGTATGCAAGTGGCTTTTGGTGCACATACATACAATATTTCCAAAGCTTGATACATATTGGTGAGAAATACTGACTAACAGTTAAAATCTGAACACAGTCATACGAACAAAAAAGCTGAAATTGCTAGGAAAAGAAGTATTATGTGGCCAAAATGCATAGTCTCATAACTAAAGAAGAGAACAGCTTTTACTAAAGACTGGTCCATAGAATGGGCAATGTATCAATGAAGGAACTATAAATGGCACCATTAAGGATGAAATAATTTGCAATTTATTGGAAGCAAGGGAAGTGAGTGCAATTGTATGACTTTACTCTTAAGTAAAAATTGTAGAATTTAAAGTTAATAAAGTGAAAATCCTTGGGACGAGCGCAATACAGCTAGCTGGCCAGGGAGGAGATTGTCCTGCCCTATTGTGTGCAGCCTCACCTCGAGTCCTGTGTGCAATTTTGGGTATTGTAATATCAAAGACAAAAAGTTATTGGAGAGTGTTCAAAGAGGGGCTACGAGAATGGTGAACAGCCTGGAGGGGAGCTGTGTGAGGGGCAACTGAGGTCACTTGATCTGCTCAGCCTGGAGGAGACTGAGGGGAAGTCTGCAGCTTCCTTGTGAGGGGAAGTGGAGTAGCAGGCACTGATCTCTTCTCTCTGGTGACCAGTGAGAGGGAATGGCCTACAACTATGTCTGGGAAGGTTTTGGTGGGATATTAGAAAAAGGTTCTTCACTCAGAGGCTGGTTGGGCACTGGAACAGGTTCCAGATAAGTGTGAAGAGGTACTAGGTCTCTGAAGTCTTTGAGTACTAGTATTAGTTCTAGCCTGCATAGATAGGGAAGTGAACAAGAAAAAGTCAAAACACTTTTAAGAGCTGGAGAAAGTGCCCTAAGTTGAAAAACTCATCTTAAATCTGTTTATCATATAGTTTGAGATTACTTGATTGCAGGATCTGAACACCTTGCCCAAGAGAAGACTTGGAGATATTTGGATAGTGTTTGGAATCTCTCTCTTAAGAGAATGCTTAATCTCTCTCCAGGTCATATGCAGTATTTTAACAACAGTTTACAAATCTTCACTAATTGATTCTCATCCCAGACAAGCTTCTGAATGGATGAAAACAACTGGTTGCAATAAACATTTAGTGTCAAATTGGCTGGCCAACCCTTCATCCATAGGCAGCACTGCCAGGATTACTTCAGGATTTATGCAGTCTTTAGCTAATCCATACAGCAAAAGTTTGTGATCTCCAGCTTCTTGGAGAATTCTGCATTCTCATACAAAACAGGGACAAGAAAAGTTCACTGTTTTCTTCTGTCAAAGAATTGGCAATGGAAAGCCTAGTTTACCTCCCAGGCTATGCCGTCTTTAATATTTCCAGCTCTGACATGACATGAGAAGGTAAATAGAGCTATCTGGGCCATTAACCACTTGTTAATCCCTCCCTGGGCAGTGTCTGTGATTTGCTTCATTTAAAAGGCCTGCACAGATGAGGTAAATGAAGGTATTTGGGCCAGTAGCCACTTGTTCGTCCCTCCCTGGGCAGTGTCTGTGTTTTGTTTCATTTAAAAGGCCTCCACAGATGACAGTACAAACTACAAGATGGAACCACTACGAGAATGGTTGCTGATTAGAGCATGTTGTCAAAGGAATGATGACATCTTGATCTCCTTCCAGACCTTGGAAGCCCTAATAAAATATATCCATTAGCTGAATTGAAGATACAGGTTTAATAACAGGGTGGCTGACTGTAAAGTATAGGCTTGTATCCAACCAATGCCCATACTGCAGGTTGCCATGTTAAACCTTAAACTGCATTTCTTTGAAATATACAGTTATAAATTGTGAAATATTTAAAATTATAATCATGGGAATGTAAGATGTTATGGAAAATAAAAATAAATATAAATTAATATTGAAATTATCATTTCCCTTGCGACTCAGAACTGGGTGTGTTTGTAAATGAGTGTTTTTAATGACAGCCTGGGCAATTGCACCCTCTGGTGTGCACACAGCATGGCCAGTAAATACCTAAAGTCAAGCTTGAAACAGAGGTACATAATCATTTGGGTGACAGATTCTCAATAATGGATTTGTTTTCAAGGAAAATTACCAATATATCTATAACAGTAACAACTTTAGTTTACAATTTTAACTGGAATATACTCAAATACATTCTTCTTTCATGTCATAGGATAACATCAATAATTTGCATTAAATTTCTTTGCAATAAGAGTGCAAAAGTCATAGTGGTTATTCAAAAGGCTGAATTATTCTTTTGAGGGTACATTAAATACTGCAGTGCACCAAAACTGAAGTGGATATTTCTCAATTGCATAGTGAATAGCTATGTTCTCCCACCTTTACCTGTTTGGCTAGAATACTGTGAGTATAGGTGAATGAATCTAGTTGAAGCTCCTTGTGCTCCACAACTATGTGTGCATATCAGTCTAGTGTTATTAGAAAAGCTATTGTAAGTTTACTGTACAAAACTTTAGCAAATATAGAATAGAATTATTAAGGCTGAAAGATGCTGCTGCTTTTTTTTTTAAGTAATAAAAGTGTTAGAATGAAGGCAGTACATCAGAAAAGGTGAGAAATCCAGAAGTCTCCTGTCTAAGCCATGTTGTATAAGCCATCCAACCTCCAGCCCTTTTTCCTTACAACTTAAAAGTTTCCCAGTTTAAGCAAGCCAAACGCTACCGCTGTGGGCAGATGGTAGGGAGAACATTGCTACAAAACCTGCCACTCAAAGTGTAACAGATGACTGTAGCTACAGAAAATTGTGCCTTTGTTCATTTTGCTAATGAGTGTCCTCATTGCAGCAGGAGACGGAATAGTTAATGAGCTGCAGTTCCCGGCCGCGGCAGCCGGTGGCGCTCGAGCTAAAGGCTGCTCGGGAATGGCAAAGGGCAGCTCGGCCAGGAAAGCCTTTTGTGCTTTTCGTGTCCTTTCATTAAAACAGGACAGGATCATGATTACACTGAGATGCCATTTCAGACTTACTCATAGGATTCATCTAAATCTTTTTTGTTTATTTTATGTAAAGGTTCTTCTTCGAGCATCTGCTGTTGATGCTCAAACACAGCCAGAGCAGAGGAACAAATACTTAAGCCTATTAAGAGCTGTAACAGTTACTTAAAAGGTCTTTTGAAATTCTGAGGTTGTTTTGCAGTGGTTTAGAGCTGACCACTGCCAGAGTAGAGTGTCAGCTAATTACCTAAATGTCTCTTGTGCTGTTTTCTTAACATTACTGCTTTCCTTGCAGGGTGTTCGGCTGTCTACAAGATCTGGTAAAAGTTTTCAGTAAAAGTATGTACTCTCATGGTTATCTCAGAGGAATAATTTTAAATCTGATACTGTATAAACACTGTTTAAAATGAAATATTGATGAAGTATTTCACTAGAATTTATTTAAAATATTACATTATTAAAAATAACATTCTTGTTAGTCACACGTGGTCTTTATGTAACCTGCTACTGTTTATTCAGTACCAGAAGGAAACCACAAACTCATATGAATTAATTTGCAAAGCACTTGACATTTTATTTACACGATTTCTTATAAAATCAATAAAAACTTTGCAGCCAAAACTTTATGTACATTGGTAATCTCTTCTGGTAAATTGGAGAAAAAAAAGTCTTTTTCAAAGAAAAACATATAGTTATGAACTATATTTTGTCCATCATTACACTATAGTTTAAGTTTACATGGCATTTCAAAACCTTGAAATTTAATTTTTTAAGATCTTTATTTTTTGTTTGGAGTAATTTTTTAAAGTTCATATTTTTACCAAGCAATACAAATAATATCCTGGATTTATTTTAGCAAGCAAAGTAACTGTTGTGTGAGTCTTCTCTTTTGTGTTAATATTTTAAATGGTTTCAGGAGTTAGTTAATATTCTGGTATTACTATAAAGATCTGTGCCAGCTCTGAAAGCTTTTCTATAATTTTTAAAGAAATATGTGGCAGTAAAAACTAGACAGGCATAAGACAATATATTCAAATGTTTTCAATAGCTTTGAAACCAACAAGAAAAAAAGAGTAACTCTCCCAATAAGCTTCAGTTGCATAAGAAGTCTTTTCCATAATGGACGTGGCAAGATTTAAACAAAGGACACGCATAATAAAAATGTAAATGAGTTTGCTTTACTAAAACTATAACTTTAAAGTCTTTTGTTGCATGTTATCCTGGAACCTTCTTACAAGGTAATCACTGTTTGCATAGAGATTTAAACCGTAGTCTTCAATAGCATTAAACCCCTGCACGGTCTATGTGTGACAGGCATGCAAAGCCATGTTAATGTTCAGAATATGAATTGCCTCTGGGTGGCTCCGACACCAAGTAGAAAACCAACTGTGTTGATATCAGAAGGCCTGATGGACTCCATGCGGCTCCCAGCCTGAAAACTTCACCGCTTTGACATGTGATGTGCTCCTCATGACACTGGCAGCACTGTCACTGAGAAATGACACAAAGGCAACAAGCCCCCCTCCTTAGCCATGCACTTTGCAACCCCCTGGTGTTGCCTGTCCGCAGTCCCTCCTGCCTGCCTAGTTACGGACAGCGCTTCATAAACACGGGGGGAAGTGTGGGTGGATAGGCCCCAGCTGCCTTCCTGGACACAGCCTCCATAATAAATTGACCTGAATGATGAGGGCACACAAACAGTATGATATGCATTATTCCTGTCAATAAAATGTCCCCATGTGTTATGGGCTTTGTATATAATGTACTGCAGCCTTTCTTCTAGCGGGGACCTATTTAGAGTCTCGACTTTTTTCTATTCATATTATGACTCTGTAATAGAATTCAGAAATTATATGATACTGTGTTGTATAATATTACACCAGTGCAGCATATTCAAATGCCTGATTCCTTCCTTATAAATTCAAGGCATCACAATCTTTCAGGTTGTCTTTGAAGACGAGAACTATGAAAAAAAATGCTTGAAAAAGAGAATGAGGCTTTTAAATTGCACAATGAGACTTCTCATCTTGAAAATGCTCTGGAACATGCTGAAAAAGAAAAATATTTATTAGGTAAAACTTTAAACTGATATCAGATCAAGATGATTAGTTTAAATACATGTAAGAAATGTCATTAAAGTTGGAATTGTTTACTCTCCAGAACTTGTTTCTGGACTGTTGTCTTTTTCTGGTATCAAATGCTAAATTTGTGTGTATTTGTAGCAAAATTCATACATACTTATTCTAATTCTAATGCATATATTTACATATTTTTAGTTTATGACAAAGGAATATTTGCTGTAGCTTTTGAGACTTCTAATATTGCCTAGCAATGTGACTAGACTTCTTATTTTGTGACAGATATATAATGTAAAGTTACTGATACAGAAAAGTGTCATTTGTAGACAGTTATGGTTTTAAATGATGGTCTACTATTTTATCTTAAAAATATTAAAATTACTCTCTCCCTAGAGTAGTTTTGAGCTTCTGCAAAATGTACATTTCTTCATATAATTAGTTTTGTGGTTTTGGGGAAGTTTATAACAGAATCAGTGTCTCCCAAATAAACTGTCACTACTTTTGATACCTGTGCTTTATTATAGTTCTTTAAAAAAAGGTGTTTTTCCAGATGCAATGTACAGTCCTTACCTGCAGGGTACTTCTCACATATTGCCAGAGTGAAACATTTTGTGGAGGACTGGAAACTATGGCAACAGAATCAGATTTGGCTGTTTAGCTTTGTTACGTCCATAAAGGTTAGACCCAGTATCCCCTTTAATAGTGGCAAGATTTATTTGATACAGTCAATATTCCTCATTCCTGTTTATCATCTGATCCTATGGAGACTCTTATCTTTTGGTAGTTTTACATGAGACTTAAAGAACCACCTGCTAAAACACTTTGGATTGGATGTGACGAGCAGCAAGGATGTCCAGAACCAGTGTTAGTGGAAAGCTGTGGGCACTCAGTCACACTTGAACTTACTTCTTCATATCTCTCTGCCCAGCCAGCAGAACAGCAGGGAGGAGGCTGTGAATGTCAAGGGCAGCGGTGAAGGTCACAGTTCTGCCAGGACTCTCATCCCGGTGCATTCCGCTGGCTTCAGACACTGACCTGAAGCAAACGTTTTGAATACATTAGTGTAGGCATGTGATTTCATGGGTTTTCTCTTTCCCCTCTTGTTTTCAGATAAGCAAGTTCAAACAATGCAATTAAAAATGGAAAGAGATGAGCAAGAGCTTCAAAAGGTTCAAAGTAATTTTAAGTTCTGTAAGTTGCACTCTTGGCAGAACAGTAACAAGCTTGGAGTGTAGGCAGTGTATAGTCCAAAAAATGTTAGAAAGATGACTTTAACTTGACTTATGTTACATTTTGGGTTATGGTAGTATAAGTCATTGTAGAGTAATAATGAATTGGTATTCCTTGAATGAAAATTACTTGAAAAAACTATGAATATTCTAAACCTCAATAAGCTAAAGTAAAAGGATTGAAAACTTTAATTTAAAAGGTAACATATTCAGTAAGTTTTTGAAGGCAAGGAAAGAAGACTTGTATAGGTGAATAGCTAGAAACTTCAAAAAAGAAAATTAATAATTTTTGTAACCTGTGACTTGTTAAATATTCCACTATTCCTGAACAGAGCTATTTGTATATGTGAATTGTTATTTATATGCTCTCTGACCAAAACACTATCTGAACAAGATGTAAAAGCCAACTTTTAAAGAAAACTTCCATGCCAGTATTTATTCATTAACAATTAATAGGTTGTAAAAGATTGACAGCACTCAGTGTTTTCCTGGTATAACATCTAGGTATCTCCCCAGTGGGCTTCCTATCTTGTGATAGTTCTTAAAGGATTTTTTTCTACAGTGTATGGTTCTCATTCTGAAAATTAAGAAATAGACACAGGACTTCTTCCTATAAGAAGTATTTCTTCTGTGGCACGTTTCCAAAATGTTTTGTAGATTACTCACTCTGTGATGAAACACAAGGGAAATAGTGGTACTTAGTCCAATTCCACTATTACTAAATTCTCATGCACATTCATATTTTAAAAGTATAGGTGTATTTTTGTGGTGACTGAGGCACTGGATTTCTAAAATCATCCCTTCTGTTGCCTTTAAGTTTACCTTGGATGAATATCCCTTCTATGACCCCATTTCCCACTCCTATAATAGTGATACCTATTTATTTTTACAGGAGCATTGAAAGGGTAAATTCATTAGGATTTTGTACATTAAATCCAAAATCAAAATTGGCTATTAATTGGTCTGTCTAATGCAATAGTCTGTCAAGGGAGGGATGTGTCTATTGTTAGCTTTTGTCTTCTTTCTAGTTGTGGCAGTGCTCAGGAATCCAGCTTAGGTTTGAAGACTCACGCTCAAAAGAAAAGGCCACTCATCTGTTCCTGTACTGAATGTCCCTTCTTAGTTCATTTGCAAAGTTCAAAGAGTATTTTTAAAGTACACTTTTTCACCCTTTCACTCACAGAAAGTTTTTCCTGAAACTTACTCCGTTTTCCTTCCCTTCCCTTTGGGTCCATAAAATGGAGGGCATTGTCTAATATTTAGTATCTTCCCATAGGTGCCACCTCAGTCTGTGGGTTTGAGCAGCAACATAGGTACTCTTTTCTGTGTGCCACTCATATGATCTGCAAGCACATATCTGTGTAAATTTGGACCACACACCTTCCTCCCAATTGCCTCCAGCACAGCTGCCTGTACAGGAGGCCCTTCAGAGTCACAGCACAGTCTGTCAGGTGACAGGTAGGTGAGGTGCTATGAGGAATCTTTCGGACAGTCCTCATTATAATTTTGACAATGAATCTAGTTTTATTTCAATTCTCAAAAGGAAAACCACATTTCTTAAAGATTAACTACGTATCCTTTGATCCATGTCCTCCAGATAACCAGAATGTGCATAAATTCTTCTTTGGTTAAGAAGTTTTGATCTTAAAAAAGAGGAGCTGGGCAAGAAGGCACGCACTGCTGTAGTACCCAGCAGTTGGATATTTTACTCCAGAAACGGAATTCACAAAGTTGATACATGCACCAGTATCCAGTATACACAGTATAAGGAAAAGAGAACACTTAAAAATGGGATTCAAAGCAGACACAGCCAGTCATAAGCGGCAATGAAACCTGTTGGAAGCACTTAGACTGACTAGAAATTAGTGATTGCTTTCTTGTAGGTGGGACTTGGAGTCTTGATCTTCCTCCTGTGCCCAGGCAGCCAAGCTGTGCACTGTCTGGTAGCACTGCCTCTCTCATTTCTCTCATCATAAGAGCATTGTAAGAAATGGCAAGGACCAAATTTCTCACAAGGACTGGAGCATTTGCCCAGGGCTCTAATCATTGAACTTGAGGACCTTTGAACCTGTAGCTCCATATACCAATGAATTAACTCTAGTTTACACCGTGTGCCTCTTTAAAGCTGGATACAGGGAGAACAAGCGCAGAAGAGCCATAATCTCTAGGATGCATGTTAGGAAATTCAGCATAGAGGAGGAGACTTCTCTATAGATCTGTTTTTTCTTTCTTTGTATTTTTGCTGAGTATTTTTGCTTGGGTTGGGTTGCAGAGTGGGGGAAGGGGGCATTTTTTGTATATTGTTTTCTTGTAATTCATAGTCTAACGTAAAATGCATAAATAATCTATCAAGCTAAAACACAGGGTTATCCCTTTCTCATGCAGTCACAGCTTTGGTATGTCAAGAAGCTCATGCATGAGTATTCTGTATCTAGTCTCATGAATTTCATATTCTTTGTGTCCAATGGCACAGCTTGAGCAGAACTGGTGGCTTATTCTCATCATAGAGGGGTAGTTAGGCTACTTTTCCATGACTTGGGATATTGTAATCAAGCCCCATAAAACTCCCAGCGGCATACAATGTCAGCTGCCCTGATTTGTGGCTGAGCATTCTAGCTCCTAGGTTATTATGCTGAAGGGGAGCATTTCTCCATTTTTATGAAAGAAAATGAATGTCAGTGTTGTACGCAACATTGTCTAGTTTTAAATATGTTCAAAATGCAAATTCAGTAAGTAACAAACTCCGCTCCTGGTGACACTGGGAAATATAGATGTTTAACTCGCAAGTCCCAAATGACAGTAGCTTTGACAGACAGCTCCAGCCCAGCAGAACCGAGGAAGCTTTGCCATGCAGTGTAACTGTTTAAAGGGGTTTGATCCTGGAACTTCTGAAGAACTCATAAAGAATTTTGCCTAAATTGCTCCTTAGGCACAATCCTTTGTCCTGGGTGAGAAGAGATGTGTAATTTTCCTGACAATGTTTGTCTCTCAGGGACATGTTAGAACTTGCTGCAGATGATACAGACATCTACTGATCTTTCTACACGTGTACAACACAGCAGTGGAATTGCTCCTGCAGCTCCAAACTGCTCCTGCTGTCTGGCTGGAACAGGTTTCCACGAATACACACTCTTCTGTGGGTTTAGGTCACTAAAGTCTCTGTTTCTTATGATTTCGTCATTTTCCTGCCTCCTGTAACATCACACTCTACTCTGCTTTCTATGTGTGATTCTTGTGACATTATTAAACTCCACAATAAAGCATGTAGCTCTAAGTGAAGACATCGGTTAGCAGTTATCCCACAAATGTATGTGTGTGTGTCAAGGTTTAAACCCAGCCAGAAGCTAACTACCTGTAGTCTCTTTATCAGGGAGAGTGGCCTTTGAAAGGGTGTTGAGAAATGTATGCCTGTTTGAAGTATGAAATCCAACTCTATTTCTCACATATATGTATTATAGTTGATCGAAATTCAAGGCAGAACTTGAAAATGAAAGATCATCAGCTAAAAATCTGGTAAAAGGCTGGCGTATACATTGTTGTTTGTAACCATCATTTATTATTGCAAGTCTAGTAAAATATGCAAAAGTCTTTTGACATTCCATAGGTTGGATAAATTTATTTTAGAAGTAAGAAAGTTATTTTACATGTGACAAAAGACAGCAAAAATACTTTACAATTTCATTTTGTTTTTACTGTATTTTGAAAGGAACAGAGGTAAACATTGTTACTAGAAATATTTAAAAAAAAAAAACAAACCACTACTATTTTGGTTTAGGAGGACTTGGAAAATATTTAATAAATGCAACATTATTTGAAAGGATTTGCTGCTGCTGTTTGCAAATGTCATAGGCAGTGATACAGAGTTTTGTCTCAATATATTTTTGTATTCTGCATTAGTCTCATAAGAACACTGCCTTTTATTTTCTTTTACATGATCCAGGAACTTTCCAGACGGCTGGTCCTTTATTTTGCTGTTTGACTTTTTTTCCCCCCAGCCTGATTTCGTACTGGCTTTCACACTGATCACTGCTAGTACGTCTTTGTTACAGTAAACTGACTGGGTTTATTATAATAAAAAATAAAACACAGCTTGACTTGCAATCTAAATGTGCTGGAAAAGAATATGATACTGTTTAGAAGAGAAAAGGTTGTGAATAGAAAAACAGTACCACTTCAGTTATTTAAACATTTGCTTTTCTGCAGCTTGTCAAACTTTGTGCCAAGTCATAGCTGCTTTACTTTGTTTTGTTAATCTCAGCACCATGTGTCTTGGGCTTTTTTAATAGAGGACCAATCCTGCAGTACTTACTCACTCAGTTTTCAGTTTCAGTGAGTCTGGGTAAGTACTGTAGGACTGCAATTTTTTTTCAAATGAGGGGGGAAAAAACAAAGTATGATGTTGTAGAGTAAGTCTTTCAACACAGTTTGTGAAGGTTAAAAAATCCTACAAAGTAAATTGCATATTAATAAATTCTAGTAAGCTCCTTCATAATGAAAGTAATTTATGATTCTCATCACATTTTAAGAAAACTTCTTTGACTTGAAGGTTAAGCAGGACTGCATTAAATAGGAAATAATTAATAAAATATTTTAAAATTTGTTTTTCTAAGGTCAGGCCAGAGTATAGACTTTGCTCTTTCAGCGAAAATCTTTTGGGATAAGAATCTGCCCACATAAAATCCTAGTTAGTGTTAAAAATTACAGTCTGACTGGTATATTTACCAAAAGCATTTGAAGGTGTAAGATGCTGTAACTGAGGGTTGATTTGGCTTCATCATCTGCTTCAAGAGTGGTACGTAACATGGAAACAGCTCAGACACGTTTCTGGATCATCTCTGAGGCACCTAGAAAAATAATTTTAAGTCACAAATTGAGTTGTGATAATTCTAGAAATCCCAATAGGACATTTATCATCAAAGGTTAAGCAGTCAGGCTTGATATAATCTAGATATTAGGAAACTTTTATTAATTCAGGAGAAAAATAAGTTCTCAGAATAAAAATGGTTCTCAAAATACATATTTATTATTAGACACCTCTACTTCTAGTTTATTATTAATCCAGAGACAGTTCAAACTTTTATCTAGAAGTACTTCTTCTAAGGGGATGTTGTTGGATGAATTGGGCAAACCTTTCCCTGTGCAGGTGTAGTAGTAGTCTGAGTGCACAGGGGTCCAGCCTTTGCAAAGGCTGTTAGGTGAACTTTGGTCTCACTCTTTTCGCTCCTCCTAATTTTCTCTCTCCTCCTAATTCTAAAATCAAGCACACAGTTGTCAAATATCTAGGACATATTTTGGAGTCTGCTTTTGAGATCCCCAAAACATGGCGTGTTCACAACTGATAGTGAAAAGTGACAAAGGTACCTTGACTGATTGCAACCTCTGACCTTATTTAGCATGAAACCTTTTGGGACCTTGTCTTGTCATTGCATATTATCAAACAGGTCGGTATTAAGCACAAAAGAAATACAGCAGTAATGCAGCTAAATCAAGTAAGTCAGAGCAGTAACGTGCACAGTGGATGGGAAATAACATTGAACATGGAATGCTGCTCTTCTGGAAAGCAGCAAGGAAGGAGGACACTCAGTGAGAACTCAAAAGCTTTGCTCTCTGGGACTTCTTGTTGGTACTCTGAGTGCATACAAATGTGGAAATGAAAGATGGACAAGCAAGAGAGTAAAAACACTCTCAGTGTACATAGTGTTCCTGTGGGACAAAGTTGGAACTAATATGTCAGCAAGGCTGAATCTGGAACTACAAATCCTAGAATGTGTGATTGGAATAAAGCATTTGTGCTCTCAAAAGATCTGCTCTCAGTTTTAACATGTTCTTAAAGCAATTTCGTAAAGATTATTACATAAATGTAATGTTTTCTGTATTACTATACAATTCTGCATATTTTTTACTTTATTTTAATAAAAAAAAATGTTAGCAATGGAGAATGACATTTCCTAATGTCATTTAAATGATATTATCTTAAATCCTGGAAGATGTAACTATGTTAGATTAACATTTAAAAGTTAACAATTACAAAACAGAATCAGGAACAAAGTACTGAATATTCAATCAATAGTAAAATCCTGGGAAAATCTTATGGGGAAAAATATCAATTGATCAAATGTTCCTCTTTTGTCATCTTTAATGATTCTATCAATATTCTGTTTCATTTAATTACCTGTAGACAATATTGTTGGTTTCCCATCATCTGGGTAGTACAAATCCATGAGCAATGCTGAGCAGTACACAGAAATATCTGGCTTTGTTACAACTCAGTGCAAGCCAGGAGCTGCTGTCAGTTTCTAATGTTGTTGATGGTCTCAGCTCATATTCAACAGCATTTTCAAAGAAAAAGAGTGCATATTTTCCCTCTAGTTATTATTATGTCCCCAGATGGTGAACCTAAAAACAGTTTTCCACTAGCATAGATCAAAGTGCTAATACAATTAGCTTTATATCTGAAAAAAAGTTCTATGACTTTTGAATACACTATTCACAGATGACTTCTTTGTTACTAATTTTAATGTAATTATTAGATAAACCATAATGCTGGTTGATATTAGATTTTCTGCAAAGATTTCTGGCCATAGTTTTGTTCATATTTCTTGGTCGGTTTTTTTAGCCGCAGAAAGAGAAGAGAGAAGATGACAAGAGAAAAGTGCAAAGTGTCTTTGGTGCGTACAGAAAGAAGAATGCCATTAACTCATAAGGAAAATACAGATTTTATTACTTAATATTGCGAAGTCCTGTTCCTGTGTTATACCTCTGTTTAAATTTGTCTTAGTCTAGGTTTTCTTTTTCCACCAGTTTCTTTCAAGCCTATGTTTGCGTTTTATAAGTATGTGAGTATGAGTATTATGTAAGTAGTTAAACATTTTCCTTACATCAAAAAAAAAAAAAGCAGTCTATTTTCTTTAAAGCAGTCTACTTTCTTTACAACTATACTTTTTTAAACAGCTTTTTTTTCTATTTAATCTAAATGGAGTTGAGTAACATCGCTACTAGACTAGGTCCTTACCTTCTGCCTCTTTGAACAGGTACTCACTGATCCTTGCCCTTCAGTCTAGAGAGAAGAGAATGGCAGACTACAGGGTGGTGGTCTGGTGGTGGTCATGATGTTTGACAGCTACAGTAATTGCATGTCACTCTGGGGTTGTTTGTCTGAAATCAGTTCAACTTACAAGGTAGGAGTCTGATGGAAGAAATCCCTTTATTACCACTGTACCTCACAGAGAGCTAAAAATACTGGAAAATATTAAACAGCCCTCAAATCCTGTTTTCCACAGGAAACAATGCTTTACCAAAAATACACAACTACATGAGTGACAGAGACAGAAAACTGAGATGGTTGCTGTTTGCCATTACACCTACATATTTCATAAGCAAAAGCAGCACAAATCCTACCTTAATGCCTTAGTATTGGAGAAGACCAGCAGCTTACTGAGCTGCAGCAGTGCCTTCACACGGCAAGTTTTAGGAAAAGGTAGTCCAGGTATTGAATAGTCTTTTCTTTCTGAATCTTAAGCTGAGAATCATATTTGTCCTCATGTGAAAAATATTTCCTCTACTTCATTGAGATTAACTGAGTAGGATCAGATCCTGTAGGGACCGTGGAGAAAGAAGCAGGATTTAAAACGCTGCTAGGGCGTTTGGGTACAGCTGGCATCTGAGCGAGTAACTACCAGAAAAAAACCTGTGTGGGCCCCAAGTGGTGCCAGGAGAGTCTTGAGGAATTACTGATACCTGTCATGGAGGTCCTCTAGTCCCTCTGTTTTTATACCTGATGTGAGGTACGGTTCCTTACTCTTGCACTTCACATATTCTAGCCTTCAAGGCACAATAATACATATGTAATGAATATATACAGCTGAAGGAAATCTGACAAACAGATACATATATATATAAAGTGATCTTACTGTATTATGGCTGTCAGTACTCAGGATATTAAGAAATCATTGAACTCTCTTGAAAATAAAGATTATTGCAAACCAAGAAATGTTATTGGAATATAGAAGAGTCTGCAAATAAAGTATACATGAATACATAATTGATTTTATGTGATTGTAATTCTTAGTGTAATTTTCAAAAGCCTATAATAATCTATCATTGAAACACTTCAAAGTATGCCCACAGAGCAGTTCATTCAGGAAATTCATTTATCCTCTATTACATTCTAGTCTCATTTAAAATGGCATGGGAGGAGATCCCAGCAGCAGTGGTCTAATGGGTTTTATAATAAAATTGTATGTCTTTGAGTTATTCTTGACATTTAGGGACTAAATCTCCATTTATGCTTTCCTTTTTTTCATGCTAAATAATCAAAAACACTTCTTTGCTTTACTGAGAGAAAGTGTGGTCTGCTTTACGTAAGTCATATTCCCTTTCCAAATCCTTACTCATATAAGTCCTTCTGTACACTTCTCAACTTTGGAATCCTTCAATTAAAGAACATGTGAGAGAAATAAGGAAAGATCTTTTACCATTTAAAAAGCATTTGAATGTTTTCCTTTAAAAAACACTCTTTTTTCCTTCATAAGAATGATGGATCTATAACAATTTCCTTTAATTATTTCAGCTATTTAAAAACTCACTCTACTTTGAGGTTTCTAAATGTGATCATAATCAAATAAAAATATAATTTGTCATCAATTCATACTACTACATGCTGTCATTTGCCAAAAGTGTGGAGGCAGTGAAACTGTTTGGATTTCTCTTCTGCTACAAATTATATTTTAATAATTTTAGGAAGTATTTGCCTGGAAATGTGTGTGTATATATACATACATATATGTGTGTGTGTGTGCAGATATATTTGTGGACTTTTTCTAACTGTTTCAGAATATTTTTATTACACCAGAGTAAAAGTAGTGAACCATTATAAAAACAAAACATTTTTTAATTGTTTTTATTATCCTTAAGGTTACAGGGAATTTGTATTTCACAATGTCTTTATTTGAGTAAAGGGTTATTAATATCCCCGATCTTCCTGAAACTTCAAATAATAGAAAAAAAAAACAACTAAGGCAACGCTTAGAAGTTGATATCTAAATCAATGTGTTAATCAGCCTCACTTTTTGAGGCTGGATTTCCTTCAATAGTTATTTGACAAATCCTATTAATTACAGTTAGATTTGGAAATCTATGGCATGTGGTGAGAACAAGCCATATGCTGAGATAAACTGAACTAGAGCACATCTAGGTTAGTTGAAGTATGTGTGATCTTGGAAAGTGGTACTTGATTGTATTGAAACAAAAAGTTTGTATACTGTTAGTGATTATCTATTTGTTACTTAGACTTGTGGCTCAAAACATTATAGGCACAGAGAAATACTCATTATTGAAAAAATTAGTTCATGTTCTTATGTAACGGATTCAGTATCAATTAAGTACTGCTTTGACACTTACCCAGACCTCTACTTGCCCTAATGCTATATTCATACAGTAAAATCTCAGCAGAAACAACATAATGTTTCAATCTCAATAGAAACAACACAAAATTTTGACTAAAAAATCAGCTCCCACACTACCTCTAAAATCTTTTTCAGTCATCTTTAAGGACTGGTCTTCAGATGACCACTTTGATTCTAATGCAATTTGATGAAGTAAGAATTACAGTTTTCCAGTTTTCTGTTAGGTATCATTTCTGTGGTTGCAGATGCTCTTTGTAAAGATGTATGGCTTTGTATTGACTTTGAACAACACTGCAGTGATCCTGCAAGAGAGAAGATGAGTCCTCGTCCTCCACACACCCTCCTAGAAAGTACAAAGCTTAATTACTCCCTTCAGGCTCTTAACAAAGGATAAAGGCCCAGACCGGGCCACTCCTGACTGGCCGTCGCAGGGGATGGGGGGTGTCCAAACCCCGCTCCCTGCCCACAGCCCTGCGGTCCTGCGGGACGGTGCCTCTCAGGCACCGGGTACACTTCGGCATGGCCTGAAGGGCTTTCAGGATACAATCTGCTGTTAATGGGTAAAACACTAAATGATATGGTGAAGTTTTGCTGTATAGTTTGGGGGTTTAATTCTTGAATGTGGGTTTGAAGGAGCACACAATAGCACATTCAATAACATTCAACTACTTTTCAATTACTATTCAATTACTATTAAGTACACATACAGTGTTAGCTGATCTTCTACACTGTGTTTGTACTGCTGCAGGTTTGGTTGTCTAATTTTTTTTGTAGATTGAGACACCTGCATTCACCTCTATACATTTTTATGTATCTAGATAGGGATTTTATTTACACTGGAAAATACATTTTGGTATAGATTAAGATTTTGAAAATAATAGGATATCTGTTTATCCTCTCTTTCAGTGGTAACTGATGACTGCATAATGCATTGTTGATAAAAAGAGATATAAGCAATAAGAAATAGTGCTTATTACAGAACCAGGAGACTAGAGATGGAAACATATACTACATCATTCTAGCTAGTCCCATCAAAGGGGAGGCTTTTCTTAGTGAGTGGTTTTCATTAGAGTAATAGCTCATATCCAAGCAATACCATGATGGGAAGGGTGTAAGAGTACAACAGAAATAGTGTCACAAGTAACAAAATTGCCACATTTCTCCCAAAATCTGTTTCATAGCCTCACATGTCATATTTGAGATATTTTTTGCGACTTTAATTTCCTTAAATTCAACTCTCAGCTCCAAATATTTAATACATTCTGAATGGCTTCCTTCCTTAGTGTTTATATTCTTCAAGGTTGTCTCCTTGTCATCATAAAACCTTATAATAATACAATAAGTAATGAGAAATAGTATTTATTATCATTGAAATCTTATCACAATACTACTGAGGCTCATAGTTTGGCACAAATTTGCCAAATCCTTCTGAACTTAAGAAGACTAAAAGGGGTGAATTTTAATTGCAAGTAGTGGAAACTGTAACTACTTCAAAAATAGAGAACAGTGAAAGATAAAAGTTCTCTCTTCTTTTTTTTTTTTCAGTAGTTGTACTTTCAGGACTCTAGAGAGAAAAGAATATTCCTGAAATTTCCCAAAACAGAAGACTTCCAGTACGTTACTGCCTCTGATATTTATGGCACTCCTCTGCGTTAGGTGCAAAGGGAAAATCTGATCTTGTCTATAAAGCCATGGTATCTTCATCTCTCTCCAGCCCTTGTGGCTCTTCAGCTAAAAGGGTTTCATTTTAGAACTCTTCAGGCAATTAGAAGTCTTGTTGAGGAGGAAATCTAATATTTTTGAAATGCAGTAATAATATTTGTGTAATATAACTATGAGTAGCTTTTTGTGCTGAGTCAAGCAGCATATGTTATTTTCCAAACTTTCACCTTTCAAGATGAAAATGAGTTTGGAAGGAGGGGGAGATGTTACCAAAAGGCTGGTTGCCAATGCCCTTTCCTACCCAGAAAGTTAAAGCTCCAATGTCTGAATGGATGAAAAGCTCAGTGAACGTGAAGAGCTTTAGTTATTAGATTCTGGCCATGCTTATTTTGTCAAAAATTAATATCGTGTTTGATCATATATCTGAAATATTTGAAAGGTCTTCCCTGAAATATAACTCTTGTAATCACCATGCTAATACAGAACATCCTAACTTATGCTAGAGGAGCTCACCTTCCTTACTTAGGTTTTGGAATCTGTTCAACAGGATTCATATTTTGGTTTCCAGGAAGCAAGGTTTAGATCAAGGTTCAGTTCTTTTACGCTGCCTGAGGTGCTGAGGTGCTGTCACCATGCTGAAACACCACCTAAGCAATTGCTTCCTTTGCCAGAGAGGTGGGTAGGCTCATCTGTACTGAGTGTATCAAGCAACTTTATGTAATGAAATTTGGTATTTTTGCAAACTATTCATTTGCAAATAACATGCTCTCATAATCCCTGCTATGCGAAACCTTATATAAGGAGAAGAATATATAGTTATGTGCTGGGAACACTTCATTAATGACACAGAGAGAGGATTTCCTGTAGAACAGATGGCACTTGTAGTGTCAACCAAAGCATTCATCTAAACCAGCATTGTCTGGAACCAAATGCCCTCAGGCAAGGATCCGACCCAGTTGCGGAGAGGCACCATGCAGTCCTGACAGATGGCCATGTGTTGAGGCAGCCCAAAGACCATGCACATGTACCAAGGGTGGCTGATGAGAGCTGAAGCTCACAGTGGAAAAAATTCAGTAGGCTTGTGCTTCAGTAGGGTGTCCTACTCTGAGCAGCATTATGTAAAAAAACGAAGGCATCAGAGCTTAAATCGAATGTAAGGAAGAAAGCAATAGTTTCCTAGCCCTTCACCCAGGATTGTTGAAACATCAATAGTAGGCAGAAACCTGTTTTGTTAGCTTCAGTCTGCTGCAGGAAGGCTTAAAATTTAGTTCATCATTCTACACTGAGTAGAATGAGTGACAGTTATAAATACATTTAGAATGATATGTTCCAAACTTTAGAAAAACAAAAATTTGAATACCCTAATGGCTTTTACATTGATGTTTAGTGTTTCTTTTCACTTATATATATAAATCTGAATAAAATCTTATTTAGGCCTGACTAAGGCTTTAAAGTTGGAGAATACAGTTTAAATAGCAAGGCCTTTTCGGATCAAGAGATTGATCAAGGCTACTTCTGTATTAAGAATACACAGGAGACACCCTTGAAAAGGGACAGGAGTCTAACTTGTCTTCAAAAATTTAATTTTAATCCAGTTTATAGTTGCTTTCCACATCTGCAAAGATATTTTCTCTTCTTTTCAGGCAGAAAAGGCACAGTTTTGAGAGACAGATGTGATGACAGAGACTTCAGAGGAGTAAACAAAAGCAGAGTAGAAAGAATATCAAAATACAGAAGCAACCGAAGCGATCTAATGAGAAACATGATAATGATTTGCAATGAGGAAAAGAAGTGAGATGAAAAACATAACGGAGGAAATTTATATGTTTAAAACATTTATATGTTTAAATTTGATGCAGCTGCGCTTAGGGTTAGTTTTAAAGGGGGTCTTTTTTACCATTTTTCACAATAAATGCTCTAGGAAGCACAAGTGCAACTGTCTTTCACTCCTATTGACTGTCATAATGAGCTGGAGTTCAGAAGCGCCACTGCTTCCTCACAGAACCATCCCAAGAGCTGAGGATCTTCAAACCGTGGAAAGTCTCTAGACAGGGTCTTTTCTACTCTGTTGTGTCCTAGCAGTTAGTGAGGATACCAGTAATGGCTGCAGAAGCCCTATTATGCTTCTATTTCAAGCAGGTGGGAATCAAATCTTGTGAGTTTGGAGCTGCTTCAGACCATTATCCCATGGCTTGAATTCAGGCCGATTTCATGTACAGCTGCAATAGGCCTGATTCTGCGTTTGCAAACTCTCCATTTACCCAGCTATGTTGACACTGAAATCCAGGGTGCTACATCAGTATGAAATCCCTCTGTTGTAAGGAGAATTTGACCCTGTGATTGGTTTTGCAGTCATTTAGTAATAACGAATATTTACAGTGAATTTCATTTGCAGATTTCTTTCTTTTTTTTTTTTTTATTTTAAAAGCCCTGATAGTGCAATGTATCTGCAATATTATCTGTTTTTCAAGTCTGGTGTTTACACCTCTGAATGAGCCACATAGCTACCAGCATGTGTCTGTGAGAGAAAGTGGAATGCATCTGCAGCTGAAAAAACAAAATGAGGACCTGATCTAGATAGGGCTAGGGCTTCATACAAAACACGACTGAAAACCTGGAAGTTCTGTTCAAACAAGTGGGTGCATGGTGTACCTGATTTACCAGGTTCATGTCCGTGTTCATGCGTGAACCTGTGGAAATGTAACGGGAGGGAATGTGTGTTTGTGTAAGGTGTGAAGAAGGAGATAGCTGGGGAGAGGACAGGACAAGCGTTTCATCATTTCATTTTTCAGATTTTATCTGTTCTGTATAGAATATAATTTTTAGTTGGAAAAGTAATATAGATGACACCCTGCAGAGGGAGAATGGAAGATTTGAGGTTGATCAGTTGCTTAAAGATTTTTAATACAGTGTGCCTCATCAACAGTCCTCTCTTTTCCCAAATAATAAAAATTATACAGGAAATTAAAACAGGTTTGTGTGCTCATTAGACCTTATTTGTCAGTTTTCACCACTGCAAGTAAGTTATAATGACTAATCTGCCAATGCAAAGTGAAATTGAAACTATAATGCCCAAGGAGAAAAGAAAATTGGAGAAGAAACACCTTATGAGACAGAAATATCTTAAAAATAGATGGAAGAACTTACTGTCAAGCTGATCTTCTAATTATTACAAGCTAAGATCAGGTGCCAAGAGGATGGAGCCAGGCTTTTCTCAGTGGTGCCCAGCGACAGGAGAAGGGACAATGGGCACAAATTGAAACACAGAAAGTTCTATCTGAATGTGAGGAGAAGCTGCTGTACTGTGAGGGTGGCAGAGCACAGGAAGAGGTTGCCCAGAGAGGTTGTGGTGTCTCCCTGACTGGAGATATTCAAAACCTACCTGGATGCAATCCTGCACAACCTGTTCTAGGTGAACCTGCTGTAGCTTCAGAGGTCGCTTCCAAGCCCAGCCTTTCTGTGATTCTGTTTAGATATGTACTTTCTATATATTTACATATGGACCTTTCTAAAGTCTAGGGATCTCACAGAACTATGGCATCTTTAACATTTTTATTGCTGAAGCAGTACTAATCATTTACGTAGCAGCTTTATCCCAGGACCCTTCAGAAATCCTCAGGCCACTTCTCTGAAATAGGAATCAGCTTCCAGGAAAGGAGAGTGAAGATCCAAAGTCACACAGGATGTGTGTAAGTTATATGGCAGGATGTTCCGGGGGCATGGGTCCATCCAACCACCCAGACTGGAAATGTGCCACAGCTCCCTTCTAGTCTGTGGACCTGGATTTTCCTAGTTCTGACTTGAGACTGATCTGAGCCAGAGCATCCCCACAAAACAAAGATTAGGAAGGATTCATGGCCTCCAAGTAGAGACATAATTGTGAAAATCAGAGTTAGGTCTGAGTCAGGAGTTCATTTCTTTGTTCTGTTCACATGGCCATACACCTTGCTCAAAGTACTGGCTTTGCCAGGGGGAATTTGTAACAATGGGTCTTCAGTTCTCACCCATTTAAAGCAATGGGAATCTTACCACTGATAGCAGCAACAAGATTGCATTTAATTATCCATAGTGCTCTTTTTCTTATATTTGCCAAAATGTTCCCTGTTGAAATCCTTAGAAACAAAACAAAACAAAACAAAAAAGAAAAGAAAAACAAAAAGAAAAACAAACAAAAAAATTTCAACTTGCAGCCACTGACATAGGTTACAAAACCTTTCAATTTTTAACGGGATATTGAAAAAATCTAACAACCCCAAAATTGAAATACTTTTTCCAAGAATAGCACTGTGTATGAACAAAACTTTTTATTTGTTTTTGCGTAGTTGGCAAAGAAAATAACCAGTGTTTTACTTACTTTCAGATAACATGCGTGGTACCTGAACAGCAAGCTAGTAAGACAAGCCTAACTGCTGAAACAAAGAAACTCGAGAAACACCAAGGTCAGGAAAGGCAAACCACAGAAAGGTAGTGGCCAAAACTTCTAATCTGTGCTTCAAAGATATTTAAGAAGCCTCTGAGATGATTTAGCTTCTTCTCTTTGCAGGTTTTTTTTCTATCTTAGAAAGGAATCTGAGAAAAATAACACAATATCAAAAAAATTCCAGATTTTATAGAACAGGTTTAGTATTATTGCATAATTGCATTGATAAAATACTTCAACCCTATAGATTGTACAAATTATATTTGTGAAAATTAAGGTAATTACCTAGTCATCGCTTTTGAGGATGCAATAACTAGCTTTAAAATATTGGAATTAAATATTATTGGACTGAATAGTATAGTATTAAACTGCTTGTAACAATGATAAGCACTTCAGACAGGTAATTTTGTAGACTGTGCTAATAGTACTCAGAGTTCTTAAGAACAGAACTTGTTTTGTGTGCCGTTAGACTGCATCTTTTTTATATCTTTTTTATATCAGTCTTGAATGAGCTTTTAATCTGATTATACTTTTTTACCCTATTTGTTTCTCTTTGTCTTCCATTCTAATGGCTCGCTTTCACAGAATTCTTTTTCATCTCCCTTGTTCCATGCATCACCATTTTCTGTCACTCCACTTCCTATATCCCAGAATCTCAGTGCTTTCTTCTGTTTTTCATATGATGACTGTTCTATTTGCATACTTTTTACTCAGCCACTTCTCTTCTTTGCTCTATCCAGCCTCTCTAAAATCTTCATCTTCACTCCCTATGTTCTGAAACATTTTGGCTGAAATTGCTGATTGTTGTAACCCACAAATTCCTTCTAATCATTGTAGAGACTGGATGAGAAATGCAGTGCTTCTAGGTCGCACAGCTCCAGCACAACTACTGAGGGCACAGCTCTCTGATTTGCTGTGAAGACTGAAAACCTTGGACAGCTATGAATTCCCTTGGTCTAAATCTGGTCCCAGTATAAGTCTTGCCTGTTGAAAAAAAGCTTTATGCCACTCCTTAGCCAAGGAGCACTTGAATAGTCAGGTGTGCTAAGACTACTTCTATACCATCAATTTTTAATGGTTTGGATGCTTGCATTCATCCTTGGGTCTTTGTTCTCTGCCAGCTTCAGAGTGTCTCCATTGCTTCATTCATAGTTTGTTTTCAAATAGAACAGCTGGATTTTCAAGACGAAACCATAGTGCTGGTTTGTTCCATGTGGTCAGTACAGACGAGACACACCCCCGTGTAATGTCAGGCCACAACTCAGAACATGCAGCAAAGGATGTGTTTGGCACTATGCTGTAGAAACACCTCTCTCACAGGACAAGACTGAGCCCAGTGCAATCTTAGGTAGGAAACTACAGAGTAAGAATACCTGAAATCCATACACGTGTCCCATGAGACCCAACCTGTCACAGTATGAATGCAACCAGTCCATTCTGGGAGTCACTGGTACTCATCAGTGTGGACAACAAGTCGTGTGGCATATCGTAGGGCTGTGATTTCCTCCCTGCAGCAAAGCATTTTGGTGGTGTATGTCTTATGTAGTGCATGCAGCATCTCTATTGTCTGTGAAATGTGCAGGATTTACTAAGACAAAACTCCACAGCACAAAAATAGGGTGGAAAGACTCAAGAGCCTCTATTCTAACAAGGGCTGTCAGAGCTTCTGGGATCCCTACTATGAACTTAGGAACTAGAGTCTGAAAGCTCTGGGACAAGACGTGGAAGATGTAGGGTTTACAACCAGAGGTAGTTTACATGTGAGGGGTGTTGGGAATAGCAGAATAGGAGAACCTGAGTAAATACCAAATTAGTTAATTCAATATACTTGTTGGTGTCTTTTCCACTGTTATAGGGATGAATCAGACAAATGTTAACTTCAGATTTATTGAGTCCTTAAAAATCTATTTAATCATGTAAACAACACATTTTGTTCTTTCCAAGACTTTTTTTTTCAGAAATTCAAGTTTATTTCAAATTTATCTGAACTGATCCTGAACTTTACTGAACAATATTTCCCACCAGCTGCACATTCTGCTGTCTTTCAGACAGTTCTTTTCCTTTGTTCTTTTATCTCCACAACACAAATCAAAGGTGTGGAAATACAGCAATTCCTGTCCTACATGTGGTGAACTGCAATGAAGACACATCCATTGCACAGCAAACTCTCTGTATTGTACTTCATGCTTAATTAGCTTGATCCAATATCTCTAAGATCAATGGATAGTTTCTCAGTAAGTTCAGAATTCATTGAAATCGGCCCCAAGTTATCTTCTCATCTGAAAATGGTGAGAATACACTAGGTTGTTGATTATATAATGACAATGTTATCACTGTTTTTAGTAACTATGCAGGTCTCTTTAGAAAAAATAAAGTTCTATTATTCTTGCCAAGTCTGCTTTAATGAGTGTACACTTACCTGAATAGGTAGGTGCTGGAGGGTTTTGGTTTTTTTTAACACAGACCATTAAAGTTTTTGTTTAATTAAGAGATAAATGTGCCATTTTAACCATAGCTAACATGTAATGTGATAGAAATAGAATAATTTTGATGAAAGCCAATTAATAGACTAATAAATAGACTATGGGAACAGCCTTATTTTTCCTTCACTTTTTTCCAATAGTTTGTCAAGGAACCTGGCCAATTATTTTTTTCCTGACAGTGTGACTATCTGGGCAGCAGATATTCCCCTTGAATTTAGCCTGTATATTGTTATAATTTTATTATACTCATTAAAAAAAAAAAACCCCGAAACTATAAAATATGTGAGCCCTCTTGTGGCCAGAATATTTTCTATGTGTCTTATGAAATCATCAAAAACTATGTGGCCTGGTGGAGTAACCACCTGAAAATGTCTAGAGACCACTAAGTGTACATTTGTTTAGTTAGTACTTCTAATGTCAGTTCTCTTTCATTTTCAATAACAATGAAATCCATTTAATTTTTCTTTTATATTTTTCTTAGTTTACTATTTTTAGCCAAAATGCCCAGGAACTTCTGGTTTTGTAACAGGGGTTTTTACTTTAAAGTGTTCATATATATCAATTATTTCAATCATATAGGACCGAATATGACCATCAGTCAGAGCTGTCTTTTAGTTATTACTGAACTGGAGCTGCTCTGAGGGGATTTTGAGGTGGAAGAGACTTTATTTCATTGCCACTTCTCACTCTTCCCTCATGAATTCAAGAAAAAACATGCCAAACCATCCAAACTACATAATCTTTTTTAAGAAAAGTTCTTATCACCTAATACAACATTTATCGTATTTTTGAGGGGTTTTTGCTTCCTTTCATTAGCAAAATCTGTTTCTGCTCTGTAGTGCATTTCTTTGAAAAGAAAGGGGAAAAATTTTACAGCTGTTCAAATTAACTCATGAGCTAGGCCTTGAGAAATTAGGTAGTAATTTTCATTGATTAGATAAAATATCAGTACTCTGTGATTAAAGTTATAGTAAATTTACAGAGAGAAAAGGGATGGTATTTTAAATTCAAACTCTGTATTCTACTCCTCACAGATTTTTCCACTGCAAAATGTCTGTTACTACACTCAGATATTTAATGCAATGTAATAATGTCATTTGAATGTATGTGTCTCATGGATTGCTGAACACTTACTGATTATCTGTTTTAATTCAGCTGATCAATAGCGTTTGCTTAGTTATTTCCCCTGAGGCCTGAAAAGAGACCAAAACATTTTGTTGTAACTGGCTATATTTTATTGTAACTGCATATTTTAAAGTTCTACTGGAGAATATTGGTTGCAATACCTTAATCTTCTTCTGTATCACAGTGTTTATGGTTCTTGTGCACAATTATTTATTTATTACAGAGATATATTTATGTTCAAGAAATGCAAACAGTCAACACATCTGTTTATATTTTTCTGGTTTATTCTGGTATATAATTTCTGGTTTCCTGTATTTTTATTTCTTTCTATCACAGTCATTCTAGTAGTATGGAACCACATTAAAAATTGAGTGTATTTTTTAATTCTTGCTCTGTTACTCTCTCTATATTTTTTCCTAAGAAATGTAGCATACATTCACATAACAAAAGAAATATCATATTCACAAACATACTTGGTGTTCATTGCTATAATACATTATTATCACTGCATCCTTTCCACAAATTCTTAAGAAACTCTTTGCCAAAGCCACTGTAGAATGAACAGAACTTAAGACTTCTGATACCTGATACCCTATAGAAATTATATGCACAGGAAACATGAAGGAGTCTGTAGAAAAAATGTCAGGGAAGAGTGAAAGATTAATGAATTAAGTGAGGAGGGGGAAAAGCCAAGCCTCAATTTCATTAATGGTGAAATTAGGTAAGTTTGTCATTTTCAAAATTCGAATGAATGTAAATATCAATTGGGCAGAGCAGTGGGTAATAATTCATACCCCGACTGATTTCTTTCGCTAAGAGAAATTCAGCTGCAGAATTTTTTGACCAGAGTCACTTCTCATATTTGAGAGGTTGAGGCTACCCAGAACTGAGATGGTCCATCTGTATTTTAAAGTCTCTTATATTTAGAGCTCTCAAGAGAATATCAATCAAATGTCCATTTCACTACAGTTACTTTGATATTTTGGGAATTCTATTTCAGTATGGTTTTAATTATGTATTGCAATTCTTAAGAATGACAACAAGCTTATGTAGGTTACTTTAATATGCAAATCTTTTCCGTCTGCATGTGGTTAAGAGTGACAGGTTTCTTGGAAAAAACCTGCAATGCCAGTTACTAAGCACTTAAATGTGCATCTCTCAGTGAGACAGTAAGTAAAGACAAGGCAACTGGTTTATTTTATTTAATGTTTCATTTCTATCAAAAGAAACCTTTCTAATACATCAAGACATAGAAGCCTATTCATGCCATGTGACCATGGAAATTATAAAACAGTAAGTCCAACAAAGGCAGAGTGTCAAAGCTGGGTATGCTCAGCTGCATGCAGTAAAATATCGTGTACATGTGCCTTGGCTGGGTAAACAAGACATCCTTCTGCAGTATATGAATGAATCGTAGAATTATTGAGTGGTTTGGCTTGGAAGGGACTTTAAAGATCATCTAGTTCCACCCACCCACCCTGTCATGGTCAGGGACACCTTCCACTAGACCAGGTTTCCCAAATACCCATCCAGCCTCACCTTGAACACTTCCAAGGACAGGGCAGCCACAGGTCCTCTGGGCAACCTGTTCCAGTGCCTCACCACTTTCTGAATAAAGAGTTTCTTCCGAGCATTTAATCTTAATCTCCCCCGTTTTGGTTTAAAACCATTCCTTCCTTTTCCTATGTCTGCCTATGTAAATCTCTCTCTTTTTTAAAAGCCCCCTCTGTGTACTTGAAAGGCTGTAATGAAAAAGGCTGGAGCCTTCTCCTCTCCAGGCTGAACAACCCCACCTCTCTCACCCAGTCATTGTAGGAGAGGAGCTCCAGCTCTCTGATCATCTTCATAGTCCTCCTCTGGACCCACTCAAACAGGACCGTGGTTTTCCTGTGCTAAGGACCAGACCCCACCCGGGTGGGGTTTCACAGTGAACCACAACCCTTTTAGCCACTTTCTGATCTCAGACTCAGACTGTAGGTTGCCCCTTGTAGTGGAGATAAGGACTATGAGGTTTGGCATGTTAATCTCTTTGTTGGCTGCTCATATTTCAAGTCCTGACAGAGCAGGGAGAGCCACCCCTAAAAAGCCATCTGTCCTTCTGTTTTGCAGGTGGGTACAGCACAGCAGACCAGATTGAAATTTGGGGTCTCTTTTTTTTCCATGTTAAATGGAAATGTTAAATGGATGTTAAATATAGGATGATATTTTCTCACATGGATGCATGATTAGCACAGTCTGCTTACTCTCAGGAACAGGGAAGAGGGGTCCATAATGACTGAGTCCTTTGGGATTTGATTTAAATGCTCTAGAGTTCAGAATGTTCCTCAGTCAATCCTTTGGATGGCCGTGGGTTAGCACAAGTCCATATTGTCCCTGTTTCTGTTCAGTTAGAAATACACTACACTGGTCTTGCAGGGATTTAAGACAATTATTACAGCAAAACAGAATTGGGAGGTGTAAATGGATTAAAATTCATTTGCATAGCAGTCAGTTTTAAAATAATTACTTTTACGTCCTTCATGCTGAGTTGTATGTCTTTTGTCCCCCTTTGTGCTGGTCTGACATCATAGCAAGAATTTGAAAATTAACAAGGATGGAACTTGTCAAATTGAAAACATTTTGAGTTTACCATCACCAACATATGAATGTTCAAACACAGAGTTGCATTAAAATAGCACTTGCCATTGACTTTTTTCTTGATTAAAGCCATATTTAAAATTTGCTTGCAAATACGTTCTCTTAATGGAAAAGATATACAATTCAAGTTAGCAGTCAAGTTAAAACATATTCCCTTGATGTAAAAATGATTATACAGTGGCAATTCTATATTCAGTTAGAGTCAACAAAATGCTACATCCTCTTTAAAGTCTTTTATTAATGGACGTAAATGAAATTTCCCTTTTCTCTACAATATGAATTATTACTTGCAGATATTTTACGTTAGTGTTTATTTTTTAAATATTTAACATATTCAAACATTCTAAGGGTTTGGGGTTTTTTTTTAAAATGCATGCAATAACAATTAATTGCCAGCTTCTGTTTTAGATAAATGTGGCTGCAATTGTAATCATCTGCATATGAACTGAAGTAGTATTGTTTCAGTGGGTAGAAAGGCCAGTGTGACCCTGTGTCCTCGTTTGAAAAGGAAGTGAGTTTTTTAAGGAAGTTATGGTCAAACCAATCAGTGGTCAGATTGAATATTGACACCTGGTATGACCACTGAAGAGATTTGTCACCTCTAAGAACATAGGGAGATAAAGGAGAGAATCCCAGAGGAACTTTTTTTGGGTCCCGGTTAGCAAAAGGAGCAGATCTCCTCCCCTGCCCAGCCTGAGGCCTGAAGCCTGGGGCCTGGGCCTGGGTGAGGGAGGGGCAGCCATGCGGCCTGAGGAGAGAGGTAGGCCGGAGTCCAGAGAGGGAGAGAGGGTGGAAAGAAATGGAACTGAGCCAGCTTCTGCAGGATGGAAGGGTGGAGAGACGAGGAGATGGTTCTCTACCCCCCCTCCCCCAGACAGAGAGACTGTGCCGGCCGAGGAGCAGAGTGGGGGAGGTTCCCAGCTGTGGGAGTCCTGGAGTTGCTGTGAGGCTTCCCGACGGCAGTAGAGCCTAAGACTTTTAACCCTTCCTTGGGAAAAGAAAGCTTTATGAAACATTAATCCTCCTGAGCAGTGTTTTGAGTGAGAAGAGAGACAGCCTGGAATCCTGTGACGTTAGAGGAATTGATGGGAAGAATCCAAGGTGGGAGGAGATGATGGAGTGGCTTTTGGCTGGACTTTTCTTGTATAGCCATAGACTGAACCAATCTGTCTTTAATACATGAGACTGCATTTAGGTGGATGCAGTGGCTGGATGCCAGATAAGGTGACCTGCTGCAGTGATGCCAAGTGTGAAGAAGAGAAGATGAAGAGGGTGTGGTGGTGCCCTCTGTCTTCAGAGTGGAAGAAACCCTCGGCCCCAGGGGTTGTAAAATGGGGGGGACGGTTGTCCCAAAAAAGGAGCTTCTGGTACTTGGCAAAGCATCGTTGAATCCTGAGGGCAGTTTCGGTCCATGGATGGTGGTGAGAGCACCAGACATGGAAGGACACTATGGTTTACAAGAGAGACTCCTCTCTTCTTTGATGGACTGAGAATTGATTATTTGAATATTGTTAACTGATCAGGAAATCCAAGGTTTTGCCTAATTGTGTGAAGGGTGGAAGTTGGGAGGAGGAGGAATGTTTCGGAGAGTTTTCATTCTGTTTCCTGTGTGTTTCTTTCCTTTAGTGTAGATTAATAAAGTTTTTTTTTTCCTCTATTTCTAAGTTTGAGCCTGCTCTGCTCTGTTCCTGATCACATCTCACAGCCGTTATTAATAAAAATATATTTTCGTGGGGCACTGGCATTGTGCCCAGTGTCAAACCATGACACCCTGATTTGTCCAGTTCTAAAATAAATGGGAAGACCAAAATTATTTCATGAGAAATTAGTGAGTTTCTAATGTTATGAACATCACCAGCTGCCAAACCAGTGAGAATTTAATTTGTCTTGCTACCTCATAATCCTCAATCTCATTGGGTAGATTTTCAGAGGATGGAGAATTCTATACCTGGTTTGTGAACGCAGGTAGAATCTTTATGAGAAATACGTGTCACGCAACTGAGATTATTGTTTGAAATTCTGATATGTAATGTGAACATAAAGGCTTTTATGGTATGATTATTTATGACAGAAGATGATGGGAATCCAGGGGCCAATATAGAGACAGAAAATATTCATGTGGAAAAAAAATTACATGGAAGTAAGGGCTAGTGAAGAATAAGATATTGTTCAAGATGCTATAGGTAATCACAGAAAAGCTACCAAGGTTACCAAAAAAATGAGCTTTCCATTTTAACCACCAATTTAGATAAAATGAGAAAAGGACAATTTTCAGTAAAAAGCATCCTGAAGTATCTCTTTTCAATTCTCTAAACAAGTCTCTGAAAATAACAATGGATTAATTGAATTTCAGATGCTTCTCTCAGAAGAGAACATGAAAATATCTTAGCAATTCTTTAAGAAAAGTGAAATTATTTAAAATTAATATTAGTTGCTTAAGTGCTTGAAATTATGGTTATTAACAGTCTACATGGTACACTGGTGTGTCTGTTTCTAGCCTGCTTTAAATTACTGAGCTGAGTAAAGCTGAGTTCTTAAGCAAGATGATAGAAATGTGCCTTATTCATGTAATAAAAAATTGTCAGTCAGAAATAAATGTAAATATGTAAATATAAATTATATAGACACAGATATAGATTACATAGCTACATATATAGATTCAGATATTTATACAGGAATGCACTGTTNTCATAACTCAGTGAAAGTATTTATGCATGTTTTAATGAGTCAGGGCCTAGAACAGTCCCTCCAGAATTAAATTTGGTTTAAATGCTTATAGTTCAAATATTTCTCAGGAGGTTTTCTTCAAGCATTCAGATAAGTTACTAAGTTACATTACTAGGCTAAGCAGGAGAATTGTTTATGTAAGTCTCATTTCTGTATTTCAAAGTGGTTTAGTCTTTCTTTAAGAACAGATTTAATTTTAGATCTTTTCCCTGAGTTTCATATAACTTAGCTATAACTTGGCTTTTTTTTTTTATTTAGTCAACCAATAGTTCTAATCAACCTTGATAAAAAAATACTTTTCCTCTAGCCACAGAATCATAGAATATCCAGGCTACAGAACAGCAGAAAAAAAGAAGACAAAGATTAATTTCTTAGACTTCCAAATGCAACAAAAATGGACAGTGTTTGAAGATGGTGAATCTGAAATTTTTGATGCATAGTAACATACTCTGAAGTTTAAGTATTTCTGTTTAGCATGTTACAATCACACAATTTTGGAGTGCAAAAATAACATGGGCATGATGTTTTTAAAAAGAACAGAGATGGTTACTTTCAAAAGGACTTGAATCTATTACATTTGCTGGCATTCGTGCTGTCAGTGACTATTTTATCTGACCCAAAATCCAAGAGAAGGAGAGATTCTGGGGAGCAAGCAAAAGAGTTCTTTGATCCCACATTTTAAGATAAAGAACAGTTGTCTCAGATGCAAAGTTCTGTTCTTCAAGACACGGGATCAGAAGGTTTGGAGGTAGCCTCTAGGAGAACACTTTATTTCGACTAGCTATGAGGGGATGCTTGGGATGTGTGAGTGTTTATGACCCATTGTGAATGAGGTGGGTTCTGTTAATGATACACAAAAGTCTGATTGCTTCAGTGGCTGGAGGTTTCACACTAGTTTCCTTCACTCTACAAAGACTGTCTAATAAATGCATAAGCCTTGCAAAAACCTACTAAGCACAAACTAGTCCAGATAGACACCTTTATTAGCATGTCTTGGTAATTGCTAATGGTTCTGGGAATTTGAGGTAAATGTTGTATCATTTGTTCTCTCATCTATATGCAAGGATTTCTGAACTGTCTTCCTTCTTTTTCTCCTTTCTTCAACCTCTAATACATTTAGCAAGCTGCTCATCTTTTGAGACTAATCTGGATTGAGTCTTGACTGGCCATTGCCTTCTTTCTACCACCATGTCTACAGTAATTTCCACCCGAGTTTTTTCACAGATGATGAATAGAAGAAAACCAGGCATAACACAGCCTGTGATTCTTTGGCTTTCCAAGTGCAATATGTGATTCCGTCCCATATGTAGGTGCCAAATGTTGTTTAGCATTCTTCAGAGTCCTGGTCACCAGAATCCAAAAGGAAAAGGGAAGCTATAGGGCTCCAAACAAAGCATAGCGAAACTTAAATGCAACTGCATTTCACGATGATCAAAAACACATGGAAAATGTTCTCCATTCTCTTTTAGCAAGCTAGAAGCACTTTTCAGATTACAAAATAATTTTATGGAATTGTTTTATTTCTTTAGACCTATCACTCTGACTGAATATTGAATATCAGCTGAATTAAGAAAAATGTTTGTATTATGGGGGTTTTTTTGTTTGTTTTGGTGTTTTTTAAATACTGAAAGACTATCAGCTAGATTGTGTTAAAATAAAAAGACACTACACTTTCAGCAACAAGGGTGTCATGTTTTTCTGATGATTTGAAAGAATTGTTGCTACCTTCACTGTGCACTGTGGAGCATAAAGGAAAATAATGTGGGTATACTATTTCTGAAATACTTCAGCAGTTGTTTCCATAGAAAGACCAGCTTGTCTGGTACATAGTTGTAATATGTTTTGTTTTCAGAACTTTGGAAAGAAAAAAAGTGTTAGTTAAGCAAAAAAGAATGTTCACTGCATTATCAGTTTAACTGAAAGGAAAATATTCCCTCAACTAGAGAAAATTCTTATAAAGAAATTCATTAATAATTTCCTTTAAAGCAAGCCTAACCTTGATAGTTTAATATTACTGAAAAGCAGTTACAATAAATTCGTCACTTCAGCTATGTGAAGGAGTATATTGGAAACTGTGACTCAGCAAAAGACTCCTCCAACACATAGTGATGTTTTGGCTTCTGCACAGGGCTTGATAACATTCTCATGAATAGTTGATTAGGCTGTAGAGTGCAATGTCTGCATGCATAATCGAAGCTATACAGAAATAATTGATCTAATTACCAGTGCTATATAACGTCATTCCGGTTAGAGACCTGTACCACTGGCTGATGTCTGCCCTACAGTTTCCCCTCAAAGAGCATATGGGATATCCTGAAAGAATCCTTGATATTTTCAATGACTCTTTTGCCCTAAAAAAGTCTCTTCTTGACTGCTGATAAACTGCGTTGAGTATTCTGTACTAACCAACCTCATCCCTGCTTCCATATCCAAGTAAATTATTGGAAAACATCCAATCTATCTAGGGCATACGGATTTTCTGTTTTGTACCCCTATACCCTCTCATCATGTATGGTGGAATGAACGAAAAATACTAAGAAAATAAACAATTTTTAAGGAAGAAACAGCTCTCGTTCTCCTCTCTTCCCAAGTTTAAGTATTGACCTACCTAGCATTAATCACAAGATACACTTGCAAAATACTTTGCCTTTCCTTGCTCATGGGATTATTGCCACAGGCTTTCTATGAAGATTTTGAACATTCAGCTATAATAGTATGTATGGATAGAATTCAAGTGCTCAGAGGGGTTTCTTTGCAAAATCTCTCATTTCCACCTCTGCCAGTGCTGGTGTCTTGCCACGTGATGCTGCATATGGGAACACAGTTCCAGAGTCTTTATTCAATATTGACTGCAGGAGCTTTCCCTGGGGATATGGAGGTTTAGAAGTCACACACCAGATGAATGTATACATAAGCACACACCAAATGAAGCAAGTTATCAGGAACTGTCAGTGATAAGTGTGAGCTGAGGATGAGGAAAAGGCTTCTCAACACTTCCAGTTTCGAATCCATGGGTTTCTGTACGTACAGTAACAGAGAGGCAATGTAACCTGAAAAACAGTAGTAATAAATAAGTACCAGAGAGAAAATAGAGGTTGTTGAAATAAGATTTTTAAACTACTAAGCACAGTAGATGGTCCAAAACCAGCAGGAATTTACTCTTCCAAAGATAGAAGGAACTTGCTTCAAATCATCTGATGATACATTCAAGGAGGAACACTGTGAAAAGTTCCAAATTGAAAATGGAATGGTCAAGCTTTCCAAAGAAATATATTTAGAACACTACTAGCCCAGTTTCAGAAAGGAATGGTACAAGGTACAAGGGCACTTGATTTTAAAATTATCAGTTTTATGTCAAGAATGACAAGCTAGAATTTCTTTTCAAGGTCCCAAAGCCCTCATCACTGATGCAAACATAAAGACGTGCTTCAGGTATATGATTCCTATTTAAAATATCCTTGATTGATTTTACTGCAAACTGTCATCTTATGGAAATATTATTGACACCAGTTCAGAAATTTTCACTTAGTGAAATTAATGTGAAGTTCCTTTCTAAAGGGGTGAAATGCATCACCTTGGTGACACTCGCAAACAGTATGGAACTGAGAACAGTTTCAGTGCTCCATGTCAAAGCACGAGTGAAATCATCTCTTGGTTGTATCCAGATAAATCCCATGGATAAATCCAGAGAATTCTGTATACCAAGGTAGAATCAATTGCAGTAAATCTCAGGTATGTTCATTGCTTAGGATCTTTTTTGGCTTGGGAAATTATTCTTAAAACCAGAAAATAACATAATGTTATAATGCATAGGTGTTTTCTGTGAATAAGTTTGCTGATGTTTAATGAAATAAATAGTTACTTAAGCAAAGACATGAAAAAACCAGCGGCTTAGGAATGTATTATAATATAAATTAAGTACATTTTAGGAAGTGAATTGTTTCTTTTATCTATTCTTGAAGTTCCTGAATTTAGGATTCAAGGCATGCATCACTTCCCCCAATTGTCTATCTCCACATACAAGTTTAATAATACAATAGGATTTATAGTTAAGATAATTGCAACTTTATCAGCTTCAGTATAGATTCTTTATTTCCATAAAAGTATTTTTTTATTTAAAATGTAGTATATAGAACCTTAAACCTTTTAAATGTAAGGCAAAAAAATCATATGCTAGGTAAACATCCTTCAAAAGGAAATATTTTATAAATGCTTAGGAAACATTAAATCCCTTTATCTTAGACAAGTTCCAGGTTGTACACCTGCCCCCACCTATCTACTTTTCTTTTTTCGAATAGAAATTTCTCAATTCTTTGCTACTTTTGCAAAGTAGTGACAAATATAAGCTGCAAGCAGAGCCTTGCTGGCCACACGTACCCAGGTGTGAAGCTCTGCTGTGGAGGAGGCTCCTTCGGGGCTCTGGGCAGTCACGCTCGGTGCAGCACATGAACTGGAAAAGCACCATACACCCGAGTGGGTAGTGCATGACAATAGCATAGGCAGGAAAAGTTAATTCAGCTAAATTAAATGAGGTGCCAACTGTAAAGCATCAGACCTAGGCAGTTACACAAACTGTCTTAAAGTTTCCTACCTCCCTCCCGTCCTAAAGTTAACTTCATGTCAGGGAAGACGCCAGGTCTGCCCTGCTGCTGGGCGAAACCGGAAGGGTTGATCGCACCGAGGTCTGACCTGGCTGTTCTTTCAGCGTGAAACTGTGGGTTGGCGTGAAGGTGTCACGGGAGCCCCTGGCAGCAGGGGAAGGAGACACTCGTGGGCTCCACCTCCAACCCCGCTTCCAGCCGCCGCNCTGTGGGCAGCCAGCTCCTCTCCAGCAGTGCCCACTGCAGGCCCCCTGGTACCCACGGGAAGCTTGGGAAATGCTTTTTTGACAGCTTTTAAAGCTGACCCCAAACACTACTTGTAGATATTTAAAAGAGTGTTATTGACAGTAATATTCGATTATTAAAAGCTTGGTAAAATCCATCCGACTGTGCGCTCCAGCTTCCTCATAGCTCATTTCCCCTTCATGTGGATTGGGTTGAAGCTGAGAGTTTTGTCTGTGGATATTTTTTACTTTAATCTCATTTTAACATGCGAGGACAGAGGAATATAGAGAATGCACACATTGCGGCATTAAAAAAAAAAGTGCATGTAGTAACTTGGGCTCAGTATTGTATGAAGTACTGAAAATCTGTGCCTCGAAGTACCTCTCAAGAACAGAAGGACCCTGTCCATGGCCCAAAATCCTTCAGTCTTTTACTGATGTGAAAGAGCTCCCCTAGGTTCAGTCATGCCTTTAGAGGATAATCGGTAAAAGTAGCTGTAAAGTCATCCTGTCCGGGTCCACCACCTGCTAGTTGGATTCATAATTAGCACTGTAGCTATGGGTAGAAAACTCAAAACTGTTGTAAACTGTCTTTCAATTAAACTTAAATTTGCCATTTCGAAATGATGCTGCAGAGAGATCCACCTCTAGGAATGGCAGAAGGAAGTGTGCAACACTGGAAGGTGAAGTTTTGCCACAATATTTACTCTCCTCCTTGTTTAAAGATGATAAAACCGAACACCTACAAGCATCTATGCTTTCCATTGTATAGCATCCAGTGCTGTTGATTTTTATGTACTCAGGGAGAGTTTTCTCACAGTCTGGTGTTTGCATCTATTGACTTTGTAATCTATGGACAGACTCTTAATGAGCAGAAAAGACAAGAATCTCAGAGATAAAGCCTTGGAATAACAGTGGGCCTTTACAGCTTGTCAGTAGGAGAAAGCTCAAACATTAATATCTGATTTACAGAAGTAACACAACTTATTTTGATAGATTACATTGTTTCTGTTTCAAATTACTCTGTCAATCGAGGAGGAAGAGGTTAAGAGGTCATATTTTTAAAAAAACGCTTGAAAGGGCTCTTTCAAGGGATTTTTCATAAACTTCTCCCCCATATTTAATTGCTTATTTGTGATATTGCAGAAGCTCTACTTTGTCTATCAAACATGCTGATTTTGTGAAATGTTGCTTTGCAAATCCCCTCAAATAGACAGGACCAGGACCAAACCCCCTACATGTGGACTGAAATGCAGTGATTTGCACCACACACTAGTTCCTGACGTGTCTTCGTCGCATCTTCATTTCAAGTTTGATCTTTTTTCCCCTGTTGGGTGAGGTTTTGTTGCTGTTTTGACCTGTTTCACTTGGAAATAGATGATGCAGAAAATGACATGGGCTTTTTAAGCAGAAGCGAGGTCAACGCTGTAAGTCGTGTATGTTGAAAACTTTTAGAACAGTGATTAGCCAGCAAGAGGTGGGGAAGGAGAAAGGTTAGGGTGCTAAATGTTGAAGCGAAGATCCCCTTGGTCACAGTGGTGCTTAACCTCGCTTGAGTATCAACACAACGCCCTGGCTGAGCCAATATACTGGAGACGGAGCCTTTTATTTCTCCCATGCCCTTCCCGTGCAATCGCCCCCGCGATGGCACCCACGGCCGGGGAGGACGCCCGGCGGGAGACCCTCAGCACCCACGGGCATCCCGCCGGCCTCCCTGCAGCCGCCGGGGCTGGGAT
>WEIT01019410.1:0-63546 GCA_013389985.1 Dryoscopus gambensis | reverse complement strand
AAAGGTCTTTCCTTCCCTTCTGGTGCCGGTTTCAGGTTTTTCTGAACTCCTCTCCCGGGCCTGGGGCTGGCAAAGGGAATCAGCCCCTCCCTGCATCGCTGCCGCCGGGCCTGTCCCGCACCTGTGGATCCCGGGGCTCGCTGCCCGCGGGACGCACCGCCCCGGCGAGAGGCGAGTCGGGCACCCGCCAGCCTGGACGGGCAGCACCTGCCGAAGCCGCGGGCTGTGAGCAGAGGGGGTTCAGACAGTGAGCTCGTACCTGAGCCATTTTTTCGCCCCCCAGACGTGCGTGGGGGGACGGCTCCGCTTGGGAAAAACCCCGCGCAGGGCCGGCGGTTGTCTGCGGGTCCATGGGAATCTGGCCACTTGTGCCGGCCGCAGCCGGGAGGGGGCTGTGCTTCCTTTACAAAAAGAGACACAATTAAGCAAAATGCTCAATGAACATTATAAATGATGTGCAATCGCCTCGCAGATTGCTTAGCAAATCAAATTATATGGTTGCTCACGGATGATTTCCACGTCCTTTAAAACGCAAACAGGTACTTTCTGATTCGGAGGGGAGGAGTGTTGGTAGTTTTTTTCCCAAACAAAACAACAACAAAAAAAAGCGCAGCGCTTTAAAATTGCGAAGCAATGCCACACGCTGAAAGGAGGCTGTGTGAATATTCACGTTCTCCTTTGTTCGCCCCTCAATTTCACAATAGCCCGGGAAGGGCACGTTCACTGCGCTCTTGTAAATTTACCAATCCTTGACTGAAACCGCCAGGCACCTGCTCGGCAAAGCACAAAGCTGCCTACGTTTCCACCAACAATTTACTATTTCATCAGCTTCTAAACTGACCCGTCAATAGAAGAGCTTAAAGTTAATATAATTTACACCAACGTAGATGGCCGGGCTCGAGGCTCCGCCGGCTGCGGAGGCGGCTGGGCCGCGGCTGCTCCTGCGGGAGCTGTTCAGGTGCGAGCGGGGCGGCAGTGCCCAGCCTGCGGGGCCAGCCGGAGCTGCCCGGCCAGGCCCGGGGCACGGGGAGGCCGGAGGAAAAGGCAGCCACGGTGCAGGGTGGGGGATATCGGGCGGGTGCTGGTTTTGCAGGACGGGAACGGCGCAGTGACTCCTTTACTGCACCGCAGTGGAATGAGACCGCAGTAAACCCGACTGGTCCCCGCAGGGAACGGGCTCCTCTAAGGGGCCGTGACCGCCCCAGAAGGCGTGGGCAGCCTGGGAGCAGGGGCTGGCTCCCTGGGCTGCCCGGAGCCCCCAGGCGCAGAAGTGTCCCCAGTGCCCCCCGCCCGTGCCCCGCGGTACGGGCTGTGTGATATCCCTCCCGTTCCCTCGTGCAGAATGTATAAACAGGGCCACTGGAGGAAAGCAGTGTGTAAAAAGCAGGTTTGATAAGGAGTGTCTGATCTTCCAAGACACAAAACCACTCATGGGAAGGGGAAATGGTTCCTCGAGACAAGGTCCTGACAACACTGCTCTGACGCAGGGTCGCTCATTTGAAACACTGCACAAGACTGTCCCCAGGAGTGCAGAAGGATTCGCTGAAACACAGCAGAGCAGGGTACAGCTGATGGAACGCTTTACGGTGTAACAAGGGCAGTAAGGGTCCTCAACACCAGCTGTCAGGAGGCACTGCTATTTGGCTTTAATTGTTTATTCCTGACAATTTCCAATGACTAAGAGTCCTATCCCAATGGGTAACAGGGCACTTCTTCGTTCTGTTAAGCCCCTGTGTTACAGAGTCTCTTCCATAAATAAAACCAGCTCTAGATTAAGTAGAAACAAAGCCTTCCAGTCATTGATCCTTTTTGTTGGTTAGAGACTCCATCCATTTTCTATCCTCCTCCCTCGGATTCTTCCTTCCTGGTTTATGCCCATCTGTTCTGGTGTGGGTGTTGGTTCCCATGAAAGATCTCAGTCTCCATGGGGTTTTCCCTTAGGTCTATATGCAGTCACCACGTTCCTTCTCAGCTCTCATTTTGCCAGGGCAAGCAAAGCAAGTTCAGGATTGGACTCCCCCTTTCTTTATTACCTTACCCAGCCCTTTCCTCCACATAATTTAATCTTCTGGGATAACCAGAACCGAAATGGTACACAGCTGTCCAGGAGAGTTCTCACAGCTCCTTGGAGAATGATGTCAGCATTTGCCTTTCTGCCAAAATTCCTCACTTTGTACTGCAAGGGTTGTATTTACCTTTTTCATGGCCATGTTCCTTCAGTGGCTCATGACCACTTTGTCATTAACTCGGGCCTCAAGGTCTTTTTCCTCCTCTTCCTGGCAAGGACTATCAAGACACAGCCATAGCACACGTTCTTAACACATGCCCCCAAAGTGTGACCTCTTAACACTGGACATCTTTCCTTCATTGCCACTTTGATACTCACAGTCCTAGGCTTCCTCTGATGATTTTTCAAGACCCTTCCATGCTAGGATGCCTTTCCTGTTCCATGACTGACAAATATTGTTTTCAGTCCTTCTTTTGTTCTACAACTCTTCATGAAAAATTTTATGATTTGTCCATACGAGCAATGAGATTACTATCCTGGGCCATGGCATAGATCAATGTGTCTAAAAGCTCTTGACACATTTCCCTCTCTATCCCTTCCATGAACTTGTCTAATGGCTTTTAAAACTCGAGTAATTTTATTAAAAGTATTAGGTACTATTTAGTAGAGCTGAGTTTATAATTAATGATTCCTGTCTTGGAAAGAGATAAGACTTAGAGATGAAGGAAAAACCAAAGGCTTAAAAGTACCCTAAGGGTGCACTTTCCTCAGGAATCTCCCATCAGCTACCCTTTAGCCCCACAAGTGTCTCTCTCAAGGAAATACTCTGCATTGTTGATGTTTTCTTGAGTAGTCTTGGCTGTAATATGATGTTAAAACTATCTTGATGACTTTTAACAAGAGTGGCTGACCTGCAATGGTTGTTCAGTTCCAGGAAAGGATTTCCACTGCAGATCCCTCAACCCCCACTTCCAAGTGCAGTTATGTTTTTCTCCAGCCCAGATTTAGATATTTGTTGGCTCCTTACTGAGCCCACTGGGTTTCTCCTACATTCTTTGTTATCACCTGCCTCTCACTACACCAGGAGCCTTGGGGCTGCGTGCCCAGCACCTACAGTTTAGGCATTGCAAAACCACATCTCTGCATCCATTTAGCCCTGAGGCTTTTATCTTTGTGGCAAATTATTAACCAAGTCAGGGACACAAAAAAACATCTACACAAGGAGATGCTGCATTTCCTTTGGAAGTTGTCCACACATTAAAAGTACTGTTTTGCCTAGCCTGATAGTCCTTCACCAGTGCTGGCCTTCTGGTAGGCAGGGGAGAATATTGTTCATTCGACTCCATGAGAAACTTTCTCACAATGAGGATTGTTTTCATGTCTCCTCTCAGTGACCTCTTCCTGAGATTAAGCAAATCCATATCCCTTCAAGTGTGCACTTTTAAAACATATTTACATTTTTACGCTGTTAGCTGCTAATTTCCCTATAGCATTTCAAGTGTAGTGTCCAAAACCGGACACTGTACTTAGGCTAAGCCTCACCAGTGCCAAGTAGAGCAGAATAATTACCTCAGTGTTTTACCCAAAACACTGCTGTTAATGTCCCCTCAAATGACATTTGTTTTCTGCATCTCCCGTTTTGCCTAGTGCATAGTTCACAACAACCAGCTGATCCATTCCTGCGCTACTGCTGCCTTATCAGTTATTTCTCCTTTCACAAATCATGCATTTGATCCGTCTTTTGTCCCAAGATTGCATTTTGTACTTGTCTTATTACAGTGAAGCTTATTGATTTCAGGCAAGCTCTCCAATCTATGAAGATCAATGTGAGTCCTGATCCTGTTCTCCAAATCAAACTCTCCCAGCCTCTCCCAGCCAGTGCTCTCTGCATTTGAATTAAGCACTCTCTTTCCCAGTAGCCTATTTGTTGTTGAAAACATTGGGGCTGCAACAGACACCTGCAGGACTCCACTTGGCACACCCAGCTTTGACAGTGAATTGTGGATGAGCACTTTCATACGATTCAAATATTGTATGCTCATTCTAATCCCTATTTTATTTAGATCTCATTAAGTGGTTTTATTTATAAGAAGAGTAAAGGCTTTGGGCACTAACGAAGTTGACATATATTACATCTATCTCTTTACACACTTGGCTAGTTAGTCCTTCAAATAAGGACACTGAATTAATTTGAAGTGATATGTTCTTGATTAATCTATGCTGATATGTTTTACTGCCTTCTTATCACTTATGTGCTTACAAATTGATTAATAATTGACTCTCATTATCATGGTTACGCTGATGGATTTATACTTCCCAGGATCCTCTTCTTTGCTCTTTTTTTAGGCTTGTAAACACATCTCTGGGATCAAGTCCTCAAGCAAGTCACTTAGGGTGTGAGTCCTCATTAACTTCATCCAGTCAAGAGTTGGACACTAATTAGGAGAGGGGATACAGTCCCTTACACAAAGCAATACAACATATATGGTCTAATACCATGTTAAGTACTACACAGCACCCAAAACTATGTAGTACTTGGGGCTTGCAAATATGACACAGGATCAGCAGGAGACCTGCACATTTCTGGAGGCTCAGCTGGAACTTCCATGCAGGCTATCCATGTGGGATGCCTGAGAGCATTCAGAACAGGATAGGGCATCTGCATCTGTTTTAAAGTAAATGCCCTCCTAAGTATAAGGTGTTCATTAATAGTCAAGGAGAAAAGATGGGTACAACAAACCACCCTCAGAAGGGAACTTTTTAAAGGTGGAGTCTAGTGGCCATTGAAGATGCCACTCTTGGTTCACTGGCAACAGAAGGAACAGAAACAATTTACCTGCAAGTTAAAGGATTAATATTTAGGCAGCTACATGTTTCTCAAGGCACTCTGCCATTTAAATGTTTCAAGAGCCTAAGAAGAGTTCTGAAATACTCAAGCGCCTTGCACTCAGTCTGGCCCATGCTTAGTCTGGCTGATTTTTCAGCACTACCGAAGATGCACCATGTAGGAAGCTAATTACTTCAAATTACTTCTGGACAATCTTTACCTGCTTATAGGTCTCTAACAGTTACCAAGAGAACCTGCACTGTTGAAACTTTAGCTTGAGTATTTTTGTTGATTCAGAGGAATCCAGGGTTTTATAACTCAGCCCTACCTATTAAATGCAGAAAACAGCCTTTTGCTCACTCTCAGGTGAGGATAACCAGAGGAAAGTTTGCAGGGCACTCTGATCTGTGGTAACAGAGCCACGTGCAGCCAAGGCAGATGCATTAAGTAGTACAGATTATGAAACTGGAAATTTGCATGAGCTGGGGTAAGACCTCCCTCCAAATCTACAGACAGGACCCCAGCGGCAAGACATCCCTGACACAACAATATGCAATACACATGTGCAATAAATTTGGAAAACAGCAAATATCACATCAGATGACTTTTGTTTTGTCTTGTTTTTTGGGGTGGTTTGTTTGTTGTTACCAAAACTCTCAAGAGTTCTTCTGGACATAGGAAGTCCCAAAGGTGTGTGAGCACTGCAAATGCCCTGCATGCATACACTCAGGCTCAGCTGGTGTACAAGTCTTTACAAATCTTTATGATCAATTATAGCTGAATGAATGAATGAATAAATGACATAGAATATGTGTGAGAAAGGGATAGCTTGAGAAAGCAGCTTTCCCATCATCTGTGCCTTTATTTGCAAGCTGTCAGAAATCTGTAGGAAAAGTTCTACTGCCAGTATCTTGCAGGCTGTTTGATTTAATCCATGCCTCCATCGGCTTCCCAATCAACAGAGCCAACAAGGAGTTATCAGATCCAAATGAGCTGCTGCAATTTCCCACCCCAGCATGGGGACGGAACCTGAATTACCCCAGGCCACCTGTCCCCCCTCACCACTGCAATGTACAGTAGAAGGATTTAGGCCATATTTGTAATCTTTTGTCTGCAGCCTCGTTGTTTGGGTGGGGCTGCACCTGTTCATGGCGAGTGGGAATCCCTTAATTATGGCTGTGGGACTGGGCAGCGAGAGCTGGCCCTGTGCACTGGCACACAAAGGCTTAGGGCAATGCGTGTGAATTCAGTGCCCTCTTTTTGCCATGCCAGCATTCATTGCAAATCCTCCATAGGTCTTCACAGGTCAGCTCTTGCATTCCCAGGGCTTCTGCCTGGTGTTTCACACACCAGATTGTCTGCTCTTTAGAGGGCAGAGATGCTTCTTCCCTTTAATTTGGATCCCTGGGGACTGCAATTGTTTAGGAAGAGCAGCTGAGGGACAATAACACATTTTAAGGTGTACCTTTGGTTATAACATTGCCAGTTCTTTTCTGTTATCAGATGCAAACGGAGTTCACCTGGTGAACATGTCCCCATTTCTTTGAAGGGTCATGTTAGTAACGATAGCTTGAGCCACAAGACACATCCAGGTTACACACTCTAACGAGTCCTCAGAGATGCTGTTATCCACAGTGTCAATCCAGGCTGGGCATGAACAGACCAAGAGCAGCCCTGCCCAGAGGGGCTTGGGGGTGCTGATGGGTGAGAGGCTGGACATGACCCAGCCGTGTGCACTCACAGCCCAGAAAGCCAAATGTGTTCTGGGCTGCACCAAAAGCAGCGTGGGCAGCTGGTCAAGGGGGGGATTCTGTCCTTGCTCTGGTGAGACCCCACCGGCAGTGCTGCATCCAGCTCCGTGATCCTTAGCACAGGAAGGACATGACCAGTTGGAGCAAGTCCAGAGGAGGCCATGCTGTTCATTAGAGGGATGGAGCACCTCTCCTATAAGGAAAGGCTAAGAAAATTGGGATTGCTCAGCCTGGGAAAGTGAAGGCTGACTTAATTGTGACCTTCCAGTACCTACAGGGAGCCTACAAGAAAGATGGAGAGAGACTATTTACAAGGCCATGTAGTAATAAAACAAGAGAGAATGGCTTTAAGCTGAGAGTAGGTTTAGATTAGACTTCAGGAAGAAATCCTCTACTGCAAGGAGAGAATTGGTGAGGCACTGGAACAGATTGCCAAGAGAAGTTATGGATGCCCCATCTCTTGAAGTGTACAAGGTTGAGTTGGGCTCAGAGCAACCTGGTGCAGTGGAAGGTGTTCCTGCCCATGACAGGAGGGTTGGAACTAGACGATCCTTTAAGTCCCTTCCAGCCCAAACCATTCTACAGTTCTATGATACAACCCCAATCTTTTCCCTCACTCATCCCAGTTACCTCCTGAAACCCCTGTCCACGCCACCTCACTTCAGTGAATACCTCATTCCCCTTCTCCCCTGCCCTAAACTCCCCTGTGCCTGGAGTCACCATCTTTTGCTCCTTCTTCTCCTTCCCTGCCCAAAATTTGCCTCTCTTAATTTCAAATGTTACTGTCTCTCACCATATGCCAGCAGAGAAGATACTGATGGCACAGCCAGCCTCCACTTTTTAATTCCAGAGGCAAATGCCACAGAGAGCTTTCAAGACTACAAATACTTTTGTGCCTGGACTTGCACTCCGGGATGGAAGTGTGACCTGTTCAGAAGAAACTGTGATGCACCTGGCTGCAAAAATCGATCAAGCTTCTATTAAATGTGAGCACAGACATCCCTAAAACTCCCAACACAACAGTTTATTCCGCCTTTTTCCAGGCTAGCTCCCCAGATTCCCCACGGGAAAAGCCGGCCAGTAGCGGGAGCCTCGGGGCTCTGCCGCCACCTCGTGACGCCGCTCGGAGCCGGCCGGGAGCGGCGCTGGGATGGCTCCGCCGCACGAACACCGTGATACGACTGAAACAGCCCTGAAAACTAGAAATGTGCTTTCTCTCTAGTTGTCACTGAGAACGGCGCCTTTCATTTGCTGTGCTGCTGCCCCGGGAGGGGCACGTCTGCGGCCGCAGCCCAGGCACGGGGATGCCGTTCAGCCCGCGCTGATTCAGGGTGAGGGCTGGGGCTGGTACCAGGTGGCGGTGCCGAGTCCTGCTGCGAATGACTCCCGTGAAGAGAACGAAAAAGGGGCTTAACTGGTGCCCCCTCCACCTCGTCACAGCACCTGGACACCCTCTCCTCCCTTGCTCCTTGGCAGCGTGCAGATGAGGGACCATCCCTCCGTACCTTCTTTGAACCTGTTGTAATAGCCACGAGGATAACTAGGGTTGAGAGCCAGCTGTTGCCGGGCTTATATGACAAACGAGAGATTCAGATGTAAGAGTGATAGTAATTAGATTGCCACCTGCTATCGCTTTAATCTGTATCCCGGATTTTTAATTGGTTGGGGGGGGGGCGGGGGGCAGTTGGCACATGAATATATGAGGACGATCTTCTAAGGCACAAAGCATTAGGATTGTATCCCAGGCATCACAATCAGGACTTCCCGTTTTTTGGTTTTAGTCTGCACTGTGAATTTTGGCCTAATTTTTCAACAGTTTCCTCCTGAGTTTTCTAGGACTTAGGCACTTTGTCCTTCCATCCATCAATTTGTTTGTTTGTTTGTTTGTTTGTTTGTTTGTTTGTTTGTTTGTTTGTTTGTAGTAAATGCAGACAATTTCATTTTAGGCTTGGACAGCACTTTCCAGTTTGGCTTCCTGACAACCTTCTGCATCAAGTGGCCTGCATTCATTGGCATTGCATCTGATTTTCATCAGGTTCCTCTCTGAGGTCTATTCCTCCTGGCTGTTACCCAAGTGAGCAGTCCTGCTGCAGTCAGTGATAATAGCCGTCAGTAATTAGTACTTAAACAGGTTTGTAGGGTTGGGGCTTACTTCATCCCCCTGCTTTGGATAGCACCAATCTACTTTCAAGTCCTGCTTCATCAGAAAAAGAGAACACCAAGAATTCTGAAAGGTTTGCTATCAGGTTCCACAAAGGATTATGCTTGGGAGGAGCATGTTTGTTTTGTTGTAGAGACACACAAAATAGAGTACGATTTGCATAAGGAGCTGAGAGAGGAGAACTGAATGAGGGGTCAAGGGAAGGGGTTTCATTGACTTCAAAGAGTATTGGATCAGATTCATGCAGACCATCTGCAACTTCCTTTGATGCACCAGCAAACTGGAGATAACAACCCTCTCTTCTCTGTACATGCCCCGTGTAGGGCATTATGTGAAGAAGGACTGTGAGCCTGGCAATGGCACAAGCCATTTTTAGAAGAGAAAGTAGGTCCATATGATATGTTCAGGGGAAGCTGTTTTTTCGAGGTGATTGAATGTTGCAGTAGGTTTGAAAGCGAACGTACCATAGAGGCCACCGCAGAGCAGTCACTGGAGTCGCAATGTGTTTCAAGGGAAAATTGTCAAAACACTTTGAAATATTAGATTTGAGGTGACTCTAAGTAGTAATTGTCCATCTCTCTCCAAAACCACCCAACCATACGCCATACCTCCATAGAGCAAAATCCCAAAACTCTGCCCTGTTACCTTTCTCAGGCGGAATGTCACCTCCTTCATGCTACACCCTCTACCTCATATTCCCACCTACTCCCTCTACCACACCTCACCCCGTGAGGTCTTCCTGCTGTGGAGTAGTCCAATCTCAACATCCTTTCTGCATCACATCTCCGCAGCATGCACAAGCTGCCCCCCTCACACTGCCATGGTTCCATCAAATAGCATTGTCTCCTTTCTCCATCTAGAAGAATGGTTCTGATGGCAGATAGGGATAGGTCCTTGCAGTGGTTGCCACAAGTTGGGAAGTCACCACAAGCACAGCTGAACACCTCTAATCAGCTGTAGTTATCTGTGGAGAGGTGCTTAAGGGACTTTGTTAAATACTATGATATGGGTGGAGCGGAGGAGTTTTACTGCCTCTTTGGAGAAGTTAATCTGCTACCTCCATTTAGGCAATGTTTATTGGTTGGCGATTTCTGGCTGTTCTTGAGGCAGGTATAGAGCAAGAAGGTGAAATCTTGCAGGAAAGATAAATTGGCACAGGGGTAATAGAAATAAAAATGGCAACAGGATCAAAATAATGAGCCATCATAAGCATTTCTACAGCCCTTTTCATCTGTGCATTTTAAACAATTTGCAAGAGGTAAAAGAATCAAGTCTCTCAGCAGTGCCCATACACCAGAAATATGCATTTTCTTTCACCTATTTCTTAACTGCTGTCACTCCTGAATTAGGACAGAGAAGCAGTTCATTGCTCAAGGCAACGATGCCTCGCGATTTAGGGTGTGAGAGGCTAACTCAAACTGTAAGACAAGGCAGCATTTAGAGTCTAGAGTTGGCCAGGCCACTGCCTTACAAAAAAAGCCATGGATCTTTAACACCAAGTGGTCAGGCCCTCAGTTTGACGTCTCAGCTGATAAAACAGGAAAGGTGAAAGCAGGGGCAGAACCAATCTTTTAACAGCTGGCTATAGGAGAAGACAAATTTGTAAACTGAAAGAGGGACAAAGGAAAAACATTTACCCCCCGCTTTTAATAGAGATTCATTCATAAAACTTAAGTGAAGGCTACAAGGTCATAGAAAGTTACATGTGATCCAGTTTTGGAAAATGCCCTTCTCACAGACTAAGCCCAGAGGCAGAGGCTATTTGAGCTATTGCTGAGGAGCAGTGTCATGAAGGCCCCTTTTTTCCTTCTCTGGGGGCCTAAGGAAACTCCAGTGAGACATATTGTACATTACAAGGTTTAACGATCTTTGTTCATAATGGATCCAAGCGTGAATACCCAAGTGCATTCAGGAGAGGCCCAGGACTAAGAGGTAAAATGTAAAGCCTGAAATAGGGAGGGAATATTTTCTGGATTGGGATAGGGTCATTCCTGGGGCAGTGAACGTATGCGGGTTCATTTCACACCTGGTATTCTGATTAACAGTGAGGTCAGTCTCCTGAACTCACCAAGCATGAACACCTGCTTCTAGCACCACTCATAGCCTAGCCCTTCACAAGGCTTTCTCCTTCAGTAATCCCAGAAAATGCATAGGCATCCCATGCCTCTGTCAGAACTATCCCCAAGAGACTTTCATATTGGGGAGGATTGATCTCAGCTCTCCTATTTCTGAGAGCTCAGTCAGTTCTTCAGCTGATATCCACCAGCTGTGTCATCATCCTTCAGTGCTGACTCCTCTGAAAAGGAAAACATGAATTCTCATTGTCTCTGACTCCAGCACCTTCCTCTGTGTTGCCTTTGCCTCTTTCTCAGTAATTGGGCAACAGTTGCTGTTCTTCCCTGTTCCTTTTCCTGCTATTACAAGATGTCTGGATCCATCTTTTGATCTTCCACAAATGACACCTGAGCAAAGATGACCTGGCCGTGGTCCACATTTCTTCATCTCATGCATCAGTAATACAGCAGGGCAGCACAGCCTTTGTTTCCTGAACAAAGAAGGCCATGCAAGAATCCCTTATGACTTTTTTACCGTCTTTTTCCTGATTTATGTGGCAACCTCTCTGCCCCCGATGAGTTTTTCTGGAAGTCACTTTGTAGATGTTGTCAAACTGTGTGTGCAAAGCAGGCGAGCAGGATGAGCACAGCCGACGTTTGCTCTGGCAGGGGATCCAACCCCCGGAGCCTGCCCGGGACCCAAGCTCCGGGAACCTGCCGCTCAGATCCCCACAGCCACCCCCGGCACAGGCAGGGAGCTCTGACTCGGACGTGGGTACAGGACCGTGTGCTTGCTTATCTCTTGGGCACCAAAGGGAGTGAACTGAGTGTGGAGCTAGGAGGGTTCAGGCACAAGGTAAGGCTGAGTGCAGTCAAGAAAGCCAGAGCCCAGGGAGGAGGAGCGAGGAAGGACACCACAGAGCAACAGAAAAAAAAATAACACCACAACAAAAAAGACAGTAAAAGGGAGAGCAATAATGGGCATGCATTTCTCTTTCTTCTGCCCCATGGCAAGCTGCCAATCTCTTCCACACAAATTCCTCAGTGCTACTAAAACCAGTCCCCATGGACACACCTGCCTTCAGACAAATTCTTTTAGTCTTGAAAAAATCTGGGCATTTTTTCAATAAAGAACTTTGCCTTTAAACTACTTTGCCTTTGTGAATTTTGGCAGCAGCTCACACTTGGAGAGCTTTTGAGAACCCTTTCTGTAATCAGATTGCCCTGCCCTGCCCCAGGGGACTGTGGGCGAGTCACTTCCCACAGCTGTCCCTCAGCTTCCAATTCTGTGATGCGTGGCTCACCACTACCTCAAAGGGCAGGGTCGAGGCATCACTTGTGTGTGAAGAGCTGTGAAATCCATGAGGGGAACGGGTGCTGAGCAGTACATGACACTCTGTAAGGGTAGTGTTCCATCAGCTCATCACTCGGGTATGGCAGGAGGTGGGGCAGGCACAGGAGTATGGTTTAAAACATTTCACTGCCCAGTGCAAAAAGTCATTAAGTGAATGAAAGAGGAGGCAGAGCCAGGTGCTGACAGGACTTCTTTCTTCTACACAGGAGGGCCAGGGTTTAAGACCAGAAAATACAAATGTGCTTAGGAGTACTAGCTAAATACACAGAAAAAAAGCAAAACCCAAGATGAGACTTTTCCAGTTCTTTCTCATACAGACTGTCTCCTGAGCCACCTCATGCTGGAGGTGTTTAGAGGTGGCAAAAATCCTGTATTTGCACTGGGAATAGTGTCCCTTCTTTTCACGTTCTGATCAAAATCAGACTAGGCTGTCCACAAGCATAAAAAACCCCAAATTATTTCCAGCATGGTGCAACAGAAAAGAGCATCACTACAACTCTGTGAAAACATGGCTAAAATAATGGGCATTACGATTTCTGCCCATTTCTGCCCATTCTGATTTTCTTCTGAGTGAAGTGTCTAATAATATGGGAGTAACCTGCTCCTTCTTTCCTATTTTCTCTCTTTTTTTTCCTCTAATTTCTAACCAAACCCTTACCACATTTGCTCTGAGATCAAGTACTGCTCTTTATGAGCCAAGTTGCCTGTGTTGGCTTAGATTTCATTTTAATATCATAGCTGGAAAAACATATGCTAAGCTTACCTCCTGTCTTTTGACAGTTTACATCCCTCTCCTCCTGAAACAATCAAATACCAAGACAAGTTTTGAAAAAGTAGGGTCAGAAGATATGGGTGCTCTCACGAGCCATGCAGAGTCTAATTCTGGCTTGGCTGAAAATTTAATTTGAAGTCTTGAGCAAGTCAATTAAATTTTTCTCATCACGTCTTCCCTCAGTAAAAGAGGGAATAGTTACTTGCCTTGTAGAGATGCTATAAAGCCTAAGAAAGTCATTAAATAGTTTATTTAAGATGTTAAATTCTCTTAAGAATTACGTAGAAACCTCAATTAGGATTTATATAAAGGCTATTTTAAAACACAATGGGATAAAAAGTATCATCATTGAAACTAATTAATGAAATAACCACAGTAAAAAACTCCTCAGATATGAGGGATGGAACATAAATCAGCAGTTGCCTGGCAGAGTATATTCCACTCAGTAAAGCAACTGTTCTTTATTCACTGTGGTGGGACAAAGTAATTGCCAATACATGAAGAAATTCTTGTACCCTATGATATTCTTTTGATAATGCCTTCCATTATTATTGGTCTTTGTTTTTCATGATCTTACAACACTTTGGGCCTTTAGCTGGGATCTGTCCTGATGTGGCTGGTACCACAGACACAGAAGATAATGAAGCGCACTGCCCCAGTGAGCTTTTGGTCAGAGGTCCCAAATGTCCAACAGTTTACATCCCACTGAAAGGTGATGTGCCATTACTCTGATTTTACACAAGTGGTCAAACTCTCCTCTTTTTCCCTGTTTCATATGAAGCAGAACAAGGCTGCTTGTCTCAGTGTCTGGTTTCTCGGGGGCTTTCCTGTGTTTGCTTGGTGACATGTCAGTGCAGTGCAGCGCAGGTGCTGTTCTCAAAGCTATGGATCTGTTCATATGATTATGGATCAGTAACACTGCACAAGCTGAACTGGGGCCCTCCAGAACTCTTTCCTCAGGTCATCCTGCTGTATGAGTGAGGAGGCACCAGCTGCTGCTTACCCCAAACATCCAGCTGCATACCATAATATTTGAGGGTGTGAAATAAATGTGCTCTCTGCTCTGGCAAGCTCCCTCTGTCAGCAGTAGCTACTAACTTGCCAGTTTACCAAGAGTTGAGCTCCACCAACCATGTTCATCCCTCCACGGTGCTAAACTGAGCGTGGTTTGCACACAGGCCTGTGTGTGGATACTTGTTTTGTCAGCTTCATGGTCTGTTTTGTTTCTATGGCACTTTCATCCATAAAAAGTATCAGCGAGACCTGGAATCTCTGGGGACAGAAAAAAACCTGGTGTTTTGCCAGTTCTGTTCTCCTTCCGGCCACTTGCAGAAATGAGGAGCATTTCCATTGGTATCCCAGCCAAAAGTCACTGTTCTAAGGCAGGTGCTGGCTTCTCCCACCAGCATTTGGCTGAACACAGGAGTCCACATGGGAACACCTTCCCCCTTCCTGAGAGAACCCTCTCCTGTTGGGAAAGGCGAGGAGAAGGGAGAAGGCTGCCTGACTAAAGAATGCCTTTAAAGGTCAAATAACCTTTCCAGTAGCTGTGCAACAGATTTTAAGACAAACAAACAAATATACAAACAAAGAGTGGATGAAAGTATATCAGGATAGGGGGGTACATGGATTCTGATAGTGCAAAGACAGTGATTTCTGTACAACCTGTGAAGGCTCTTGGAAGCAGCGACCTGGGCAGGCTGGGCATGCACAGCCTTGTCAGAGCAGACAGAAAATACAGTGGGTGATGCGAGGGCAACCCTGAGAGGCAGAGCATGATGCAGCACAGGCACAGCAAGCAGCATGCTGGGGCTGTTAACAGACACCTCTGATGGCAATGGGACTGCCTCCAGCTGTGTCACTACATAAAATCAGTAGCACCAAGTACCTGCTTCATCCATGCTGCTTCACACCTCTGGTGGGCTTTGTGACATTCTGGTTTAGGTTGGCCGTAGCGATCACTGTCTCTATGATGTTTTTAAAAGTTATGGAATTTTAGAGTTGCCCTGTAGAAAGCACAGGAAAATGAAAAACCACAGAGCTCCAAGACAGAAGGAGTAGAAGTAAATTCAGTGCAGTAGAGGTCCATTTTCTGAAGACATTAAACAGCTTTAAGACTACACTAGCAGTAGCTTTTTATCACTGAGGCAACCAAAGTGGGGAGAATGGAAACAGGCTGTTATAGGTAAAGCCAAATGAGATGTTGCCTAGTAACTCTCAGCAGGGAAGCATTTAAATCCAGCCAGTTTAGTGAAGCTGATGTTCTGAGTCAGAGATTATTTTCTATGGAAAAAATTCTTAAGGAAGGAAAGCTCAATTTAACAGACATAGGATTTATTTTGCTGTTAGGGCAAACCATAATGACAATGCTTGGGAGAATGCAGAAGTATTTACAAACTTGTATAAGGAAGAACAGACGAGGCAGCAAAAGCATCAGTTTACTAAACGTGATCTTTGATGCTGATTTGTTTTCCCCAAATACAGTAAATTTCATATTCATTTTTATTTTTGGATTCAGAAAGTGATAACAGTGATAACAGAAGTCTGAAAATATTATACATATCATCACATTATTATCATATAATTGCTGTAAGAGAAGTTTCTGGAGCAAACCCTATTTCAGCTCTGCTATTGGACACAGAATCAAAATAATTGATTTAAAAGAAGAATGACTCCATGTCTCCACTGGTTCCATTGCCTGAAATAGTTTTAATTAGGTCCTCCTTCAGGACTTTGCTTTTATGGGTTCATAGAAAAGTCACTTGGCTCAGCTAAAGGTCTCTCACATCAGGGGGAAAAAAACCCCTCAGACCTTATTTGAAGATTCATGTTATTTTTGCTTCCCTTTAGAGGGATATGATGATTTTACAGAAGTATAAGCTCTGCCATGATCAGCCACGAACATCTGTGTTCCTGACGGCCACAACTGCTGTTCAGAATAGGCAGTCAGATTCAGGAGAAGACCTCATTTCAGAAGCCTAAGTACAGCTAATGATGATAGCTGTGAATGTGAACTATTGTACAGATTTATTTTTTAATCAAAAAATACAATAAGCAGATCAACACATCACACTAACCATTAAAAGATAGACTGTCAAAGAGTTACAATAAAAATATGTATTTTTTCAACAATGAAAACAGCTGGAAAACAAAGCTACTACAGCATAAATACTAAAATTTGAGTTATATATTAAAAGCATGAGGGTTTTTCGCAAGCATGCTGTATGAGCAGAGAAAGAATGTTCTGCAAGGCACAGAGAGCCACTTCTCACTGACCAGAGCCTGGTTCGAAGTTTAACGAAACACTGTTGATACAGAACCTCTGCCCAGAAGGTGTGGGTCCATCATCAAACACATGGCCTAGATGGGCGTCACACTGCAACAGAAATTATTACCATTTTATTACTGTATTGTTACAGAATGACAGAATCATTTACGTTGGAAAAGACCTCTCAGTTCATAGAGTCCATCTGTGACTGGTCACCACCATGGCACTAAATGCCAAGTCCAGTTGTTTCTTGAACACCTCCAGGGATGGTGACTTCACCACCTCCTTGGGCAGTCCATCCCAACATTTAACAACCCTTTTCATGAAGAAATTCTCACTGATGTCCAGCCTGAACCTCCCCAGTACAGTTTGAGGCCATGTCTTTTCATTCTGTCTCCAGCTGCCTGGGAGAAGAGGCCAATCCTCACGTGGCTGCACCCTCCTTTCAGGCAGTTGTAGAGAGCGATGAGGTCTCCCCTGAGCCTCCTCTTCTCCAGACTAAACATCCCCAGCTCCCTCAGCTGCTCCTCATAGGATTTGTGCTCCAGACCCTTCCCCAGCCTTGTTGCCCTTCTCCTGCCTCCAGCACACACTCCAGCATCTCAATGTCCTTCCTAAATTGGGGGGCCCAGAACTGGACACAACTTAAGGTGTGGCCTCGTCAGTGCCACGTACAGGGGGATGATCACTGGCCCGGTCCTGCTGTGCACTCTGTTGCTGATCCAGGCCAGGATGCCATTGGCCTGCTTGGCCACCTGGGCACTCTCTGGCTCATGTTCAGCTGCTGTTGACCAGGTCCTTTCCCTCAAGGCATCTTTCCAGCCACTCTGTCCCCAGCCTGTAGAGCTGTTGTGACCCAAGGGCAGGCACTTGGCCTTGTTGAACCTCAGACCGCTGGCCTCTCCCATCAATCCAGCCTGTCCAGATCCCCCTGCAGAGCCTTCCTGCCCTCCAGCAGATCAACGCTCCCACCCAACTCAGTGTGTCTGCAAACTGACTGAGGGTGCCCTCAATCCCCCCATCTGGATCATTGATAAAGATATTAAACAGAACTGATCCCAACACTGAGCTCTGGGGAACAGCACTGGTGACCAGAAACCATTGTTATTGCATTATTACCATTGCAATTATGGATCAATATTATGCTGTTACCCAATGTACCTATCCTGAATTAAGAAACTTTTATGATTAAATTACTGTTGAGTTGTGTGAGTGAGAGAGTCCTGGGGAGTGATAAGGAATCGCATCTGGTCAGTGTGCAAGTATCTGCTCCCAAACAAGCAGATCCCAGAAGAGCAAGTCAAAAGGTATTAATGCCAGAAAGTATAGGAAATAAATGAGAGGATCTAGACATCTCAATATACCATGAAAATATCAAGTTAATTAGTAAGTCACTGTAGGTCATTCTCACAGATCAACTAAGAATTCCCCTCTCAAATTACTAAGGTGAATAAATTAGACTCAGTACAACTATCGGTGACATTATAAATTTGGAAGGTCTTCAGCTGGGGTTCTTGAAGGTGCTTACTGCATATGGCTGCAAATGTGAACTCTACCAAGATAATGGACTGCAGCAAATTCTTATTATGTTTGCAGATGTACCGAAGCCTGCTGCAAGCACACTGAAGGACAGCATTGTCCTTAACAGTTTAGAAAAACAGACACACACAGACATCAAAAAAACCCCCAAATCTGAGATACAATTCATTAAATTCAATTGCATACTTTTATACCTTAACAAAAGTAAGAAACAGATTCAGAGTTGGGAAGAAATGGTCACAAGTGGCAGTTCTTTAGAAAAAGAACCTGAGGATGTTACAGCAGATCCCAAAATAAATGTGTCTGTGTACTATGGGCTGTGGAAACGTAAAGGTGTAAGGACAGGAACACCACTTCTAACACACCTGAACAGCCTCTAACCCCTGCTGCAGGCTGGGCTCAGCTGCAGTGCTATGTTCAGCCTTGCACTCTACTTCAAGAAGGAAAAGGGTCAATTGGAAAGAATGCAAAACAGAGCAACAGGATGATCAGCACACTAAAAAGCACTGCATAAAAAGGAAGGGTTGAAGGAACTGGACCTTTCTAGTCTAGAAAAGAGATGACGGAGGGAGTCAAAATAGCTAGAAAAAATAGAAGGGTGGCTTCTGTGAAACAAGAGAATCCACAGAAAATAGCTGTGGAGATGCAGGGCACAGCCACCACCCTGGAGGGCAGATAGTAATGGCTGCAAATGGCTTTGATGGCTGGTGTCCCAAATTCTGTGTATTTCAAGAACATCTACAGCAAATATTCAGCAAGACTGAATGAGGAAGAACTGTCCGTGTGATGGGCTGAATGCATGGACCCTATCTCAGAGTCTCTTCTACTGTCTCTTGTCACACCTTGCAGCACATCTTGAGTGAATTTTCTGTCTGAACTCCAGCCTTTGGCTATACATACACAACTGCTTTCCCCAGTCACATACTTTTCTTCACCCCAGGCTGAGACAGAATGGCTCCAGTGATACTGTAATTCTCACTGCTGTATTTAGGTAGATTCATTCATGGGCACAAACAAAACTTATCTGCTAAGGTTTGTGTCTTTGTGTATCATCTCCAAAATAAACATACTTGTTTGCAGACAACTTCAGTTCTAGTTGATCTCAGTGAATTATCTGGTCGTCTCAGGATATTGGTATTGCTTTCATCTCTGCCACAAGCACCATAAGCCTCAGAAAAAGATGGCCATCCAGTCCCAGAATTGTACTTCTTCTCTGAGCTACAGTGGAAACCAGATCTTGTTAATTTATGACAGAGATGTTACGAGAGAATCTGCTTCTATTAAGAACATTGGGGTTTTCCCTCATTCCTGTGCTGTACCAATATTAATAATATTTGGCACAGTAGAAGTTTTCTCGTTGGCATCAAACTGTGCTGGAAACTTTTCCAAAGGGGATTATCAATGAGCTCACAACAGGGGGATTTGCCTCACTGTTTCTATTTCCATGACAGGTTGGTATTTCATAAAGCTTGGAAAAGGGTTTTATCTGACAACTATACCATAGTAATATTATGCTATAGTGTTCAGCTGAATTACACCTTCAGAACTGCAGTTTGAAGCCTGGCCCAATCCAGCAATTTCAGAGAAGAGGGTTTACAAGAAGAAATGAAGAACAGACAAAGGCTGGGCTGGCCCACCAAACCAGGCTCGTGCCTGATGATGATGGAGGCTTTGCCTTGGAGTCAGCCATCAAGCTGGTTTGGGAAATCAAACAGAGCCTTGGTCAAACCATCAATCAACCAATGACAAATCCTCACAGCACAAAGATCTGCTTTTCCCAAGAGATAATCGCAGCCAAACAGCGCAACAGACTGTCAGCTTGTGGGTGCCTCCTGTTAACATCCAGAATAACCAACACTGTTTAGCTGCATATTAAAACCTAGAGCATACTGGCAATATGATCAGAAGATATTCTGGGGATTTGGTACAGAAATGAGATAATCCCTCCTATTTAAAATTGTGCAAGCTTTGGCAGAATATGAACCTTCTCTTATCAAAGAGGGACCTAGCGTGAGTTAAAACAAGAAATGAAGATAGGTTCACGTACTTCTCAGATAAGTAGTCTGGAGACTCACCACAATCATTTCCTCTCAATTTCCCATGTTTTTTTTCCAAGTTTCACAAACCCAATGCTCTTACTGGCATCTAGCGGTGGATGGAGACATCAACACCAGTAGCAGCTCTCGATCCAGGGGATTAAAACGTTAGTTAAGACAGAATCTAAAACAAAGTATGTTGTATATAGCATGCATATTTTGGTGAGTTATTGACACAGTGAAGAGAAAATCTGAAAATATTAATTGCAGTGCCTTTTAGAAAGATAAGGCAAACAAACTGGGCAAAAAGCTTTAAAAATCCAACCCAAAGAACAGTGCATGAGTCAGCATTTTTATAATCATCTGTACAGGGCTGTCATTGAGTAATGCAGCTGTGGCAATAAAAGAAGATTTGCAAGCACTGAACGACCAAAGGCTAGTTTTTGTGTGGGCTGTTGCTTAGTCCTTTACATCAATGCACAAACAGCCATGAGAAATGTTCTCCTTCCCCTCCTCTCCATAAAACTAGAGAGAAATAGGACGCAGCCTGCTCTGAAGCAAACGCAGTTTGCAGACTCTGTGTTTGTACATCAAGGTCCTTAGGGCTCCTATTTCTTTCTAGCCAAAGAGGCCTCCCTGCTTTCCCTGCCACAGAACCACACGAACGCTGTGCGTACCAGCAACAGGGTCCCCAAGAATAACCTGGGGGACACATATCCATGCAGGACTTCTGAACTTCCCTGACACACATCTATTTTGTTTCTTTCTTAATCAAAACTCTTTATTTTTTGACACAGGGATCCTTATGTTTTTTCACACATAGATACAAAGATCCTCTTTGAAAACCCACAGAGTCAAGGAAGGTCTTTAACACTGTGTAGGTTTTGCATCTGACTCTTAACTCTGTCCCTGACATGCCGCTCACAATACTTAAGTTTATTGTAGATGTTTTCCACTGCTAAAGGAACAATCTTTTGAGCTGTTAAACTAGCTCTCAACAGAAATGGCCTGTGTGTGGTTTTATTAACAGTAATACCACTTAGATTCCCTAATAGAAATATTTTAGTACCGAAAAATATTGCTGTTCAAGATCATATTTGTCCTTTGAAGTATTTCACCACTTAATTTATGGATAAATGGACTTTCCCTAAACATATGCATTAGATTAGCCTTCGACACACCATTCCTCCAGCACATGTCATTTACTTTGATCCCTTTTCAGTCGTCCTGGATGGAATCCAGATAATTCTAAAAAGTGCTTTTTGCTCTATGAATCTCAGCTGTAGGTTTATAGTTCGATGAAGGTTTGCGATTTCATTAAAGCACCACAATTTGCTATCTTAAAAGGTTAGGGGTTTGTTCCATGTATTTCCAACTCTTTCAAATGAATATTTGGCAACAGAAGGTAACAAATTCTGGTATAAATGTACACACACATGTTGCAAAGAAGGAAGAAATAGTTCATGTTTACCTGTAGCTAATGATCGAATGCATTTGAAAAAGAAAGAACATTTTTAATGGACAAGGAAATAAATATGATGAATGAATCTCTTATCCAATACCATTTCTCCCCCTCACTGCTAGTGTTCTCCACAGCATAATTCCTCCATAGAAAATATCTTTTCAGACCATTTTGCACATTTAATAGTTTCCAATTTTCTTACAAGGCTTTTTTTTCCTGAAAGTTTGGCTTTTTTTTGTCTGTGAGGCTTAGCATTATCTTGTGCTGCGAAGAAAAGTGCTTATATTCTCTGAGAGCTGGATAGTGCAAAAGGCAGCCTGACTGTTTGGTTACATTGCTGTTTTGTTACTAGTTTAACAACAGAAGCAATTCCCTCCAGTGTTTATCTCTCTTCATGCTGGTCTGTTGATATCAATTGTCTAATACAAAAGATGCCTAAATTGAAGGAAAATCTGAAGGAATTGAAGGAACTCCTCTACACCTTAGTAATTTACAATTTTTCTAATTTATCTGAATTTTCCAGAGGTATTTTTAGGTTTTATATTTGTCTTCAGAATATTTTGTAATGCTGAGCTAACATTAGTAATAAACTTATTTAGAAGTGTTCATTAGCAAACCTTTACAGAAAATTATACATTTAAGAAAATGCATTTTTACATGACAATAGTTTTCTGCACTTGGCCAAAGGAAAAACTAATTGTACACAATTATAATTTAATTGCTTAGTTTAGGTTTATTTTCAATACATCCATTACATTTTCCCTTCCTTTCTCGCTATCCAGATCTCTCGATCCTTAGTGTCATTTGAAGTTCTGATTCGTGATTCATCCTTTAAAGTCTTCGTAAACTTGGGCATATCAGCCACATTTCATTCAGTTCTCAGCTGGGAATAAATAAGGGCTATTTTCTATATCAAAAATATGAGAAACTGTCTTTCCTGCTTCAGTTACAGAGAACAGAACACCTTCTGCACATCCTACTCCAAGGCACTCTATTTCCTTTTACTTAGACATTAATGAAGTTGCAAAATATATAGTATTGTAAAGAGCACAGAGGTTAACTGTGCAGTCATTTGCAGCCAGGCTTTAAAAAGTAGATGCAACCAAAAAGGCAAGAGTAGTGGAATTTAATTTAAGGAACAAAGAGGGGGTGGGGGTGGAGAGAAGGTCTTAGCTCCAGTGTCAGGGACCCAGCAACAAGAACATCACAACAGTAGACAAAGGGAGACGAAGGTCTCTCCAGCCCAGCAGCACGAGTGGCAGAAGATGAGTATGGAGGAGCACAAGAACAGAGCAAACACACAGTGATACTCATGCATAAATACACATATTTTGTGGCAGCTTGTGGCTTAAGGATCTCTTAAACAGAGAATTATTATCAACCAAAAAGATCAGTGTGTGTCAGGAGAAACAGGCAGACCCTAATGCGATAGCTGTGTGCTGGCCACTGGCGATCCTCATGAGCTTAAGGAAAAGGCGTACCAGGTGCCTGTATCACCACAGGCATCTTGGAAGACTTACACACAGCACTTGGGCACCAAGGGATTGTTCTTCTGACCAACACTTTCCATGCCATTCATGAAAAGACATTGCCCCTCCTGCCACAATTAGTACATGTTAAAGACGCTGTGAAATCCAAAGGATGTTACCTGAAGAGTGGGGCATTGCAGCACACACAACAGTATATTCCTGATTCTGTATTATTCAGATAGATCCCACTGAATGGCTTTGAAAATACGAAGGAAAAAAGACAAGTTAACAGTGAAGGTCTTTAAAAGCTCACCATCTGGAAGAAGCATGTAGGAATCAGATTCAAAACAGGAGAAAAACAATAAAAAGAAGGCTTTGCAGGGGGGCTTTGAAGAACAAACATTAGCAGCCCAAAGAAATGAAGGGGAGAATGCCTTTGGATTGGTAGTGAAGACTACCCCCCACCCCCACAAACTTTAAGACCATAAATCATCCAGGTACCAAGGATGGAGTCGTGACCTCCAAGAGACTGGTGAAATGTGCAGGATCCCAAAGGCCAGGGCTCTGCAATGGACTGCCATAACTTTAAAGTGGCTTCACAAAGGGACTCTCCTTCCTGCGTGGTCCAGTACTGGGATCCTTATTTTACAGATATGGAATTGGGCACAGCTCACATGACTTAATCCCATCATACATGCTCCACGTGTGCAGGAGTCCTGGCTCTGGTCTAGGGACAACCAGCTCTCCACCCACAATGCTACATGGACTCCATCACAGGAGGAGGAAAAGTGGGGACATGTAGGTGCGTGATCTGGCACATGAGTGAGAACCCATCTCCTGAAGGGAGTGCTATGTTTAAGATTTCCATGGCTAATCTACATAAGGCCAAAACCAGGAGGTTACAGGATAAAAATATGATCTCCCCCTCCTCTGGAGGGGCCTTTACTCCCACCACAGAAACAGCTGATCTGGCAGCAAAGTATCCTAGAAAAAAACCACAATAAAATATGAAAAGAATGCAGAATGTTTTTTCATCTGCAAAACAGTCTGGGTCAGAACAAAATCCACCCTGTTCCGTATGTTGAGTCTAACTTTCATCCACAGGAGGGCAGGGGAAATCCTGTGAAGAAACTGAGTGGTGACAGCTCCCCAAGGCAGGTTTTTCTGTGCCAAGCAGGCAGAGGAGGTAGCTCACCCTTGGACAGCATTAGCACTTTTGCTCACCGGTTCAGTTCCTTTTTCTCGTGTAACATAGAATTGCTCCGGAGTTAATTTTTTTTTCCAGTCTGTAGCAACAGTTGCTTCAGCTTGTTTAGTGAGAGAGCCTGTGTCTTCAATTAGATATAGAAAGATAATTTAGTAAGATAACTTAGATTCCATTAATGCTTTCCATTATCACCTCAGTTCTCCCAAAGTTTCTACAGGTACAGACTGAGCACAGAGGGCAGTTCAGAGACATGAGCAGGGGTGAATGCAGGACTTTGCATCTACTTCCCATTTGGTGTGCTACATCCAGAGAGCAGCTCCAGCAAACCAGAAGGTTTGGAAGGCTTGTAAAGGAAATGGGCACCCATGACCCAAGATACCACCCACTCTGCCAGTGCAGCCCTCTGCCCTGGCTCAGGACAACTGCTGGCGCTCCTTCTTCATCCCTGGGTATCACTAAAAGGTTTGTCAAACCTCTTGGAAATGCTCAGAAACCAGAAGTAATGTTCAGCTGTCAGCTACGGAACACTAGCAACTTCCACAGGCCCCATTGAAAAGCGGTGCTAAGAAGGAGACCTGGAAGAAAGCAACACCTGCAGCCCAAGAGAAATGGGGCCATAGTTAAGAGAGGGAAACACAACAGCAGAGCAGAAGGCGCCCATCATGGTGCAAACCTCCAGCAACATATCCTGTGAGTCTGTACACACCAAGAACACTTACAGTGGTATGGAACTGGCAAAGAATTAATAGACTGGCTTAAAAACAGCGAGTAAAATAGTTTAATACCTTCATAATCAAAAAGTATGAGGTGGGGAATTACCTCCCAGCGTATCTCCCATCAGCATAGGATCCTTGAAAAGCAACCAGCTCCTGAGGAATGAACGCTTGCCTGCATTCAGCTCTTGCAAGGTAGAGGTGAGACTGGGGGGGCGGGGGCGTGGGAGGGCAGGGGAAAATGAATTTGAAAATGATAGTTTAACCAAAAAACCCCTACAGTTTAGCCTGCCAGTTCAGGACAAAAACCTACAGCATGTTAACGTAGCCCTTCCTACGCGGCCAGAAGACGGCGAGTACGAGGACGCCCTTTCCCCCTCCCCACGCTCCAGGCGGGGGTACCTGTGCCTCTCTGCGCAGCGCGGGCGCGACCGGCGCTCGGCAGCGGGGAGCGGAGCAGGAGGAGCAGGCGGCGGCTCCCGAGCATCCTCCAGAGCGGACGAGCCGCCATAGCGGCGGGGCGGGACCCAGGAAGACGCCGGCCGTGTGTAATCCCTGCGTTCAGCCTAGAGAATCAGACCTCATAAAATGAAATAATGAGTAAAGCACCCGCTTAGATGTCGATGCAGCATTTGCAGGTAAAGGTTTCAATCACTTCTTACCGAGAGGCAAAGAGACCAGCTTAAAAATGAGCACTCGCTGCAGCCGCAAACATAACAAAATCCTGTTGAGACATTTGCTTGCAGCCGTTTTAGGTTGTTTTTAAGGAGAACAAGTCTGGTACTTGCATGCAAAAGCGCTCTTGCTGTCCTGGATGCATGTTACAGGCAGGGCCCTCAGTGCTGCTGATCGAGGAACGGCGAAGGGGCTGTGCCATCTGGGAGTTTCCTGTTTTCGTGGGCTGATTTGCAGTCACAGCTGCTTTGGCTTGTCCTATAAATATACCTGTAATAGGACACGTGTTAGTTTGGCAGCCCGTCCTTAAAAGGTAGGCCTAAACACAAGTTAGTTTTCCTGATTAAGCCTTAGTGCTACTGTCTGCTTTTCTTCCAGGAGTTACATTTCTGATTTGGAATTAGTTCATCAGTTCTGAAGGATGTGAAAGGAAGTGTTTTGATTACACTGGATAGCAAAGCTAATAATGGTGTTTAATACAAAATTACTTTCTTTTTAGTCTATTTCTTCTAGCCTAATTCTAAAATCAAAGCTAAAAAAGAAGTTTTGTGTGATCAGTCCTGTATATACACATTTGTACTGAACACTCCTTATGCCTAAGACAGTGAGTTCCATGGCAGCATGGCAGTTCCAAAACAGCGTCTGATAGGTACCATGGCTGTAATCACTGCCTCTGCTCAGATCCACAGAGGATATCCAAAGGATGGATATCAGCAAGGCTCCTGCATGGTGCATTGACTGTCTGCAGTGGTAGGGGGGAGTGGGGCACACAGCTGATTTATGGCTTTGTCCTGTGTAATAAGACACAGTGGATTGAAGCCAGAGTACCTGGATAAAAATCCTGGAGATGTGATGCCTGTGAATCCTCAGGACTGTGATTCAGGCTGTTAGGAGAGAAGTGCCGCTGGCAGGGAGGAGAGGGCTTTGCCACCCCACTTTGGTACTGGCAGAAGGCAGCATCCATGCTATAGGCAAAGGGACAATATTTTTCTATGTTCAGCCATTTTGGGAAGTGACAATCCTGTGATCTTTCCAAACACTTTCTAGCTTACCCCATGGCATCTTGTATCAGTCATTTAGCCATGGTTTAGGTGGGAATTGGAACATGTTAGGGAGTCTTTGGAGAGGAGAGACCCAGTCTGACACTCCCCCAGTTCTGGCAAGTGGCTTAGGGCTGGAAAGTGGTAGCAGCTGATGGTGTTACTCTTGCCCTGTGTCCCCAGTTCAGCTGTGGAAAAGAGGCATTTCCCTCACATTCCTGGTCTTAATCTCAGACAGTGTTTGCTCCTGAGGAGGACAGGTAATCAATAGAGTTCTCCCTGAATTATCTGAAAAGTGAAGGAGGGTGAGAGAAAGTGGTTAGTCCTGAAACTTGCATGTTTTCATGTAATTGACATTGATTTAACTGGTGCTTTTATTAAAGACAAAATTAAATAAAAAATGAAATGTCAATATCTTCCTTGCAGGTCTCTGTTACTGGTACCATGCCAAAATGCAGCAGTTTTGAGGCAGTGGGAACTGAACCAACAGAGGTCTGCTGCTCTGTTGCCATTTTCCTCAGTTTGTGGCAAGGGAAGTGGGTGCCTGGGGGCCAGTGGGAGCAGAAGGAGCACAAGGCATCAGGCTCATCAGCCCAAGCCTCATCATCCTCTCAGTTACCTGGTTCACTGCAAGCCACTCCTTTATTAAAATGAGGGTGGTGGTGGAAGAGACAGATCCCATTCGTCCCAGCAGCTGTGATCCACATTTGAGGTGGTGCATGGCAGAGCAGATCCTCCATTTTCCCCTCCAACAGAAGCCTGACCTGCAGTCATCCAAACCAGCATAACGGGTCTTCCTCAAGTGGAAAACCCCCTCCCCCCCCCCCCCCCCCAATCCTTTGCAGCTGGAGGTTATTCATTTTTCAGATCTTCAGTGCTGAAAAACCAAATCATTGTCCTGTCATGCCTGTAATGTTGCCTCCCCTGGTTACAGCACACACCAAGCTGTGTAGCTAGGCAGACATCCGGCCTGCCTTTCTCCCCATAGACTGTTCTAAAAGCCAATTAAGCTGTTACTTAATTTTCGTCCTATTTTTTTTTCTCCCTTATACACAAGGGGAAGCAGTTAAAAATCTCCTCCAGCTACATTATGTAAATTTGCAAGTAAATTCTCCCCAAGTTGTAATTCAGCAGATTTATTGTTAAAAGTGTCACCTGACTCCAGCACATACACAAGCTGCATCCAGCAAAGGGTCGCTCATCCAAAGCACAGTGTCCCATTGGACACATGTAGCTGGGGAGAAGCTCCTCAGCTCCTCCCGTAGTGTGGCTCTGTGCCGAGGCAGCAGCAGCAGCACATGCACATGCAAGAGCAGGAGGGAAGAGGGAAGCAGTCACAGTCCAGACTATCCTGCTCATATTTTTTCGGGCTCCAACCATTTCCCGGCACAGGCTCTGTCTTGACTGACAGCTTTGGGAGCAGAGCATCATGTAATTTCTACACTGACAGATACTGAGCAGTCAGCCAGGAAGCAGTGAGGTGCAGAAGTGAAATGAGCCCTGTTCAAATTCAAACCCCTGCTTACGCAGCTTTTGTTAATAAAGCCCCTTGACATTACTACGTGTGGAAGAAAACACTGAAATTGTGGTGGTTTTCTTCTGTATGCATTTGTATGCAATTGGTTTTCCTCTGCTCACTTTGTCATACCTAATGCATGTCCCCTCTTACGGAGTGGTTCCACTGAAACATGTGGGAGCTCAACACGCAACAGTTTGTCTTGGAGCTGTGCTATGTAGGAGTGCTGTGTGCCCAGGTCCCTTGGGAGCGAAGAACAGGGGCCTGGCATAAGCCCTTCAGTGGTAGGTTGTATCTGTAGGGGGCTCTGTCTTCCCCCACAGAAACCCTCAATGCTTTCGTAGAAGACACTGCAGGAACTCCACATCCTTCCTCAGCAGTCTTCTCTCTCCTCTAATAGACTTGATACAGCTCCACAGCCAGGCTGTAGCCAATCCGTTGAAACTATGAGCTCGTGATATATGGAGATACTGTTTCCACATGGAAACACTATCTAAAGATATGTGTCAATGCTCTGGTGCTGAATTCCAGTGATGGAAAGGGATTTTTGCAAAATTTATTAGAAGCAGAAGTGTCAAAGTACCTTGGAAAAGGGTATTGCTGGTTTCTAGAGACACAGAGACTGAATGCAGATCTGAAACTCCCTGAAGCTGATCTATGGATACTGCTTAGATTAATTTATGGAGCAGCCTGATGTGATTCAGGTCAAAGACATCATCAGAAATAATGAACACACAACTTCTTGCTTTGTTTGCTTTATGGTTTAATATCTCTTTTTGCTAATTGTAAGCTATAGGATACCTGATATTCTAACCTTTGTTCTTTGAAAGTAATAGGTCATATTTGTGGACTAGCTTAAGTGGGAGGCTTCTGTTGGACTCTAAGGGTGGAATTTGAACAGGACAGAATAGAGTGGAATAGAAAGTTCCAGTTGGAAGGGACCTATGGGTTTGGTCCACTGTGACAAATGCTTTGAGTTGGATTAGACCAAATTCCCTCCATAGGTCCTGTCCAGTATAAATTATTCTAGGATTTTAAATGCTTTGAGAAATTTCTTGCATAACAAGTGAAGGCATGAATTCAAAGTTAAATGGATAGTTTGCAATCACTCCTTGACAGAAAACTATTCTGCAACTGAGCCCCGGGTTCAGCTAAAAGTAGACATGCAGGCTGGTATGGAGTACGTGTATCTTCAGGGGCAGCTATTGGGAAGCAGCAGATCCAGGCTATTTCCCTGCATTGCCCTATGCATCCCCCATATCATACCATCCAAGTTTCTTGAGCCACATAGACAGTAATAATGCATTCTACCAACATGTATGTGATTTCTTATCCCTTGTACCACAAGGTAGTGAAGAACTGAGATGGTTCCTCCACACTGTACCCAAAGCCTGAACAGAGCATTGAATGAACACTTATTTGGCAGCAACGGCCAAAGCAGCAGCTTTCTGTTAGTTATCTTAATGGGTTTATCACCCTGAACTAAGCCCTGACCATCTGTTCTATTCTCTCATTATAAATGCAGAAAAAGCTAATTCATTATTGCATCATAAAAAAGTAAAATAGAAATTATTTAAGAGTAGGGTATGTCATGCTTCACACTCTGAGAAAATGCCTCTCTCCAATAGACTGACTTCCCTGATAACAGTGTTTGCCTTTTTCCCAGCAAATGGGAATTACTGAGGAATGGGGCTCGCTAGAACAAGTTTTATTCCCACTCATTCATCATAGATGTATTTTTTAATTTGGACTCATGTAAGGAACTTCTTTCCTTCTCTCTTAGGTGAGCCCCCAAAGACTTATTTTTAATGTATTTTCTAATCAGGGAACGCACAAAATCAGGCTCCTTAAAAATTCCCCAAAAACTGCATTTTCTCCATCTCATCTTTGCTGAGATGCAGGTCCATCTGGTAGAGTGACCCACAGGTTTTGTGCAGGTAACTCGCCTTCACTGCAGTGCACTTGATTAGAAAAGAGGAAAAGAAATCAGGGAGCTGAGTGTGCATTCCCTGCTTCTACAAATGACCTTAAGTTCTTCTGTACTGCCACTGCCCCAGCCACCAGTGGTGGTAATGGTTTAGCTGGGAGTTCTAGTTCTGATTGACTTGTGTTGTGTAAGACCTCTTGGCACGTCTGTCCTCTGGAAATCTTCTACTAAAAATGGATGTATTTGAACAAGTTAAGAGGTCAAGAATTAACATCTTAGTCCTATGGTTTTTGGTGTGGTACATCCTCCTGCCACCAGCACCTCTAACCAGTGTGAAATGTTGTGCTCTGGGTCTGCAGCAGCTTTGGCAGAGCTTTCAGCACCCGCAAAGGCTGTGACCTGTGTCATGGGGGTTTGATGGGGCTCTCAAACACTCTGTGGCTCCATGCAAGAGACACCTGCCTTGTGGCCAGACTGAGAAACTGGACTCGCCTCTTGATTTCACTAGGGAAAGAGTTAGAGAGTAAGGAGCAGGACTGTTAATAAAGTAGATGGACAGTGGAGGGGATGAAATATCTCAAAAATAATTTGACATCTGTGTTTTTGGAGGCTTTTTTGTTTGACTTTTATTTTCCCAGTTATATAAAACCAGATTTTGATTTTATCAAATGGATGTGTGAACTGAAAAATAAGAAGCTAGTTCAAAAACTGCCTAAGGGATGTGCAGGTGCACAGTGTGCAGCTCTACACTACCTGTGTGGTTTGCCAGTCTTAAACTCATTCTCGTAGCAGTACTTCAAGATTCAGATTCAAGATTCAGTTATAATCCTAGGTCTCCAGCATGCTCAGCAGTTACCTGTTGGAAAAACTAGCATTCTGTTCTCAAGGCATGAGCTGGTTTTCCATTTCATGAAAATGAAGTGCCTGGTGGCAGTCTGGCCCAGCACACCCTGCTCCCACAGGACAGGAGTTGGGGTTTCCTTTCCAGGACCTATCCAAGCAACTCCGAGCTGAGCAAAACCTTCTCCTCCAGCTTCATGTGATATAAAATCTGGCCAGATCTGTTGGGGACAACCTACTTTTGTGGGAACCTTAGGTGAGGAGCCTTTTAAAAGGCAGAGTGTACTGAGTCAGTGCTGCTGTGGTAAATGTTTTTGTCCATATTTGCTATGTAGGAAGAGGGTAGAAAGGATCAGAGCAGGCTCTAGGTTTCACCTAGACCTTTCCTCACCTAGACCTCCCTGGAAGAGGACCCTTCACGGGACCTCTTATTTCTACCATACTGCCATTCATCTAACAAGAAAAAATACTGGTAGGTCAGCTATAGCTAGCACACTTGTTAGTGCATTGCTTTAATTCCTGAGTGCCAGTCAGATACCTTCCCACCATACCTAATGTTCAGCAGTGTTTCAGTATCAAAACTGAGCATGGACCTGACTGAAACCTGTGCTGCTCTTTACTACTGAATTTCTGTGGTCAGCAAATACACAGCAAGTGGCAACAACACACTGAATCAGTGGCAGCCCCTGGATGAGACACTGGAACAGGTTCCCCAGGGAAGCTGTGGATGTCCTATGCCTGGAAGCATTCAAGATCAGGTTGGATGGGGTTTGGGGCAACTTGGTCTAGTGCAAGGTGTCCCTGCCCACTGTGGGGGTTGGAATGAGATGATCTTTAGGAGCCTTCCGATCTCAAACCATTCTATGATTCTGTGACTCCCATCCCTCCTCTATCCCAGGGTAACAAATGCTACAGACAAATCCCTGTGTAAATAACTGCAGATTTCTGACCAGAGGTTTTGCTCTGAAGGAGGTGCCCTGAGCACTGGACCAGTGTGATCCTTGGCACATGGAACACTGCATCATGAGCTCACCCTGCATTTAATTCACATTATTTGTGTTTCAGACCTGTACCATATGCCACACAGCTCTTGGCTTGTGGAAACTGCAGTGAGCCACTTAGACCCAACATTAAATTTGGCCCAGTGCTGCAAGTCCCAGCCCCTATCAATTCCTGATACTGTCTTGTCACTGGGATTTCCTGAAGAAATGTAGTACCTGAATAGCCCAATGTTTGCACTTACAGTCCCTGACGTTTTTGCACATATTTATACCTAGGAGCCAGCCTTTAGTCACCTAGTTCTCTCTTTGGTAATGCAGTTCCCATTAATAGCAGGATGTAGGATTAAACCCACTTACATTAGAAGTCTGCAGCAAAAATAGCGTAATGAAAAGAAACTGGCACTCACAGCATGTGATTCTTCTGTACGATCTACCATGGATAAACTGTGTCTTAAGAGTGCCCATTTGTCAGAGAATTCTCCAACTTTGGAAATTAGATATCATTACCAACATCTGTTATATCTTGGGACACTGAGCAGACCTCCAGTCTTTCATAATATGTTCCCTAATGCCAATTAAAACTAATGACTTGATATATTGAAAAGCCTTTTGACTCTTCAATATCTTTTTGACACCAGGCCTTTAAGGAATCTTCTTTCAGACTGTGTCACTAAAAGCACCTTGTTCAGAGAAGCTCATACTAAAAAGGAATTAAAAACATGCTATGGTGTGGGGGTTTTTGTTCAAATCCTTCTTATAACTAGGAAGCACTGCTGATCTGTAGAAAAAGGTGTGCTGATTTTGAATGGGATAGAGTTCGTTTACTTCACAGTAGCTGGTATGGGCTGTGTTTTGGATTTGTGCTGGAAACAGTGTTGAAAATGGGGATGTGTTTGTTACTGCTGAGCAGTTCTTATACAGCACCAAGGCCCTTTTTGCTCCTTACTCCACCTGCAAGTGGGATAGGGGTGCACAAGAACCTGTGAGGGGACAGAGCCAGGACACTGACCCTAAGTGAGCAGGGAGATATTCCATAGCACATGGCATCGTGCTCCATATATAAAACTGGAGGAAGAAGAAGGAAGGGGGAGGACATTCAGAGTGATGTCCTTTATGGTGGTGGTGGAGTTCTTGGTGGAGGTCCACTCCCTGTAGGTGTTTAGAAAAGACTGGACATGGCACTTAGAACCATGGTCTAATTAACTTGGTGGTGCCTGGTCAAAGGTTGGACTCGAGGATCTCAGAGGTCTTTCTGAACCTAATTGATTCTGCGATTCTTTGATTCTGTTTGTCTTACCAAGTCACTTTTAACATGCAATGGAGCCCTGTTGTCCTGAGGATGGCTGAATACCTGCCTGGCCATGGGAAGTGGTGAATTAATTCCTTGTGTTGCTTTGCTTGCATGTGCAGCTTTTGTTTTACCTATTAAACTGAGTTTTCTCACTTTTCTGATTCTCTCCCCCATCTTACAGGAGGGGGAGTGCATGAGAGGCTGTGTGGGGCTGACAGCTAACGTTAAATCATGTCAGGATGTAGATTAGGAAAAAACAACACATCAGTATCAGACACAGTGAGACAATCTAGGGATGTCTCCTGGAAACAGCAAGAGAAAGCAACAAAGAAATGGGGAATGGTGAGACTGTAAGCTGTGGGACCAGCAGGCACTGAGGTCTCTGGTTGGGTAGTTAGCTCAACCTTTTTTGCAACAAAGTGAAGTGAAGTGACTTTGGAGAAGTTTCTGCTTCACAAGAACTTGGCACCATGTTTTATAGCAAACTTGCACAACACTGGCACCACAAAAAGAATGTTACACACTATGGAGCCTATGGAGCGTTTTGCTACTTTTATGCAGCATGGATGAGGGAGTGAACAGCAAACAGCTCTTGCTGAAGAGCTTTTTTTGTTTCTTATTCTAAAATAGGCAAAGAGATCCTGTGGAGCCCAAGCATTTAGTCTGCTGGAAGACAGGGTCAGAGAAACCCTCTGCTGTGCTCCCTTGCAAGGCAGGACTAGCATGAGGAGAGCTGGTTGTGGACAGCATTTGAGTAGGTGGGTGTAGCCTGGGCAAAGGGCTGCATGAGCAAAAGGATCTGCTGCCTACTTTGGTATGATTGCTCTTCTCATCTTGTTGCACTTCCTCCAACATCTATCCAACTTCAAGCAAGAACTGTCTTTAATTATGCTTTGTACAAGGTTTCCATAGATGGCATCTTAGCATGCCAGAGAAACATCAATGAGCTGGATGAACTAGCTGGTTCATTAGAATGCAAATAAGCTCACTTTTCATGAAAGAGAAGTTTTTACTAGCTCCTTGAGTCTCCAATACTCCAATTTCTTCCATGTCCTACAAATAACATTTTTATAGGTCAAAGACATGTATGCATGTGTATGTGTGTCTCTCCCCCACTGTGTTTGTCTCATTCCTGTACATACTCTACCTATACGTGAATTCTAAGTTCTGCCTGGGTGATAATGGACAAGGAAGGCTGGAGAAAGTTATTCCACTATTTCTGATATCTTTCAGTGTGGGAGACAGTGTTTGTATAATAGAAAAATAATAATCTCATTAAGAGGGCTAAAGAGCTGTTAATTTATCTACAAAGATCTGCTGTAATAGCAGTTCTGGTGAACTGAAAAAATCATGTCCCATATACACAGTTGTATTGCAAAGCCCACACCAAGCGCTAGAGCAGAGTCCTTTGGTCATCTCCCTCTGTGCCATTTGGGACGAGGTGCAGCTGCCTGGGAGGAGAGGAGGTACAGTGGCACAGCTGTACAGGTAGAGCATTTGTGTATTGGATGTGCCAGTGGGTGGTTGTACAGGCATATCTGTGCTATGTGTTTTCACCTCTGTGTAAATGTGTTATTAAATCCCTAGACACATAGAAATCCCCTCAGCTGTGAACTGCTGAACCTAGCAGAGTACTCCGGAAATGCAGAAATGTATTTGGGCCATGCTGTTTACCTTTTCTATACTGACTGTTGCTGGAGATGGGTTACTCTCTTGGATAGACTTCTGGCTTGAACCTGTCTGTCCATTCTTATGCTTTCTTCTACTTTGTTGCAATGTGTTTGGGTTTTAATTACATGGGTTGTGTTTTTTTGCTTTTTTTCAGTCTTCTGAAGGAAAGTAGGTAGTGCCAAAGAGTTGTTGGGAGGAAGACTCTTGTATAAACCAGCAAGAGGGCTGTGAAAATAATAAACGTTTTAGTGCACTTTTCTATCTTAACTAAGTTGACTTGCTGGCCAGTAAATGTCTACTGCCTCTGCAGTTTCCATTCTGACACTTTGTGTCAATAATGAGCTGGATTTAAAAAGAAATGAATCATGTAGTAGAAGAGATGCAGATTCATGAAAAGAAGCTATAGATGAAATAATATGTCACCATTCAAAGCCCATGTTTACTAATAAAAGAATTGTTTTTCCCTGAAGACAAGTTTGGTGAGAAAAACAACAGAATAAAAGTTCCCCTTGGATCTGAAAATAATTACCTATTTTGTTCTGAGAGCTCCGGATTCTTCTCAGGATCCAGAGTTAATCAGGAACAGAGATTTCCTCGAGGAAGAATTCATTTCAATTTCTACATGCACAGGAGTGCACAGTTTAAGGAAGTGATATCCCACCAATGCTCTAGTTTAGCAGTGGGTAATCAGAAACTATTTGAAATGTCCCAATTCTGTAAATTACACTGCAGTTGTTCTCTGCTAGCATAAAGATGAAACAAATGTAAGTTAACCTCAGTGTTCCTACTGCTCAGGGATCAAGGGCAACAGAAGGGAAGCGTGGAAGTGCTGGTGGTGCTGCTGCCAGCAATCCGTACTGCCTCGGCACCTGCTGGGGGAAGAAGAGTCCACCTCTGCAGTGAGGTCTTTACCAGAAGCAACCCTCAGAAATGTGTCTCAGCCAAAAACTCATCTGTAGAGCCTGGAATTACTCCCTTAGTCACAATGGTCCCAGCACACACAGAACAAGCAATAGCAGAGGTATGCAGGGCCAAAGCATTAGACTCTCTCATACCAAAACCTCTACTGCAGCTTGCAATTCCACTGGCACCACCATCAGGTTTGGTCTGCTGCTTTACCAGCTCACATTCATCAGAAATGTAGGAATCACACCTGACCTTTTATCAGTACAGTCCAGATTTGTATTTCTTGTTATGCAGATGTGCTATATATTAGGCATTGTGCTTTTCAATGCCAAATTAAAACCAAAATTATTTTTAATGAGTAGTGGGGGCAGTGGGGTGTGTGGGGGGTATATGTGTGTGCACATGTGGTGTCATTTGCAGATGCCTTGGAAGAGACCATGCAGGAAGCTGAGCAGAGTACTACATCATTTCGGCACAGTCAATACTAAGCCGGGCAGTTTCCCTGAACAGGAGGAACGAATCTTCATGCCAGCTTCTCTCAGAAGCACAAACACCACAGTGAGGATGACTTAGAGGTGCCTTGTTCAAATCAGAATCTTCAGTCCCCAGCACTGTCCTGGGATAACCATCTACATGCTCTCTCTTTCAAGAAGCTGAGCACATCTCATTTGGTTTTCATTCTGCACAGCTGCTGGCCATGATGCCCATTTCTGTGTCATTGCTTGGTGGTTACAGCTGTGGAGGAATGAACCTCATCTCAGTTCTTACCTTTGCTTAAGACAGCTTTTCACCTTGGAGGAGAGCGCGTAACTGTAAGGACCTTGTTCTAGGTAGGGTACAGTTTTTACATTTTACAGTAGAAGTTTACATGTCTACGCAGTAAACGATAAAAACATTTCTGGAAGTGGGTACTGGAGACCCAGACTCTTTTTTCCCAAAGAAAAAGCCTAATTGGCACCCCCAAATATTAAGCTGAAGAGGTTGTCAACTTCTCTGTTTCTGTAGTCTATTAATCCTGCATTCTTTTCTACATGACAGCAGACCTTCAAAAAGGGATGCAGATTGTTTAGTGGCCAGAACAGATCCTGCAATGAGGTAGCTGCAGACTGTTTTGTTTGTGCTTAGGAAGGCATCAAGCCTGACTCCTTCTGTGTGACTGATCTGCCCAATAATCTATTATGTAAAAGGAAGTATGAGCCCTTCCCCATCTGCTCCTTAAATGAAGGTAGGTGATCAATTCCCTCAGGCATGGCCCAAACCAAATGATGTGTGCTGGGCATGTCCTGGGAATATTCACCCAGCTGAGCCCTATAGAAATGTTTAACATTTTGTTTTCTGATTCAGTTCTGGAATGAGTGTTGAGCTGAGCTGCTCTTATCAAGGCTGGGGGAATTCTTCACCAGGCCATGGACACAACTACAGGTCCCTGATTAACATCAAATAAAAAAGTGTGGCATCTCTTGACTTATTTGAAAAATAAAATGCCGTTTTCAAAGAACCAATTTGAGATTGAAGTGTTTATATTCTACCTAGATCTTAATTCTGACATCCAAGTGCATTACAATTTTGAAGTGACAGAACTCAGACAGTACAAAGTTCAAAACTATGAAAGACATAAAACATTTCTGGATGCTACATTTTTGGGTCATCAAATTCTGCATTATTCAATGCAGGGTATAGTATTTGGTTTTTATTCATTTAGATAATTATTTTATGTAAAGTGAGCTTATATGTCTAGAAATTTCCCAATTTTTATTTTGAAAAAATGCATTTTGTCATTTTTTAAAATTTTTTATTAGAAACAGTAGAAATTGCTTTCTTTTCAAGACCTCCTCAAACACAATAAGCCATACTTTAACATTATGGTTCCAATACAAAATAATGAAATTCCAATGTAAGAAAACGATACCAAATGATAGCTAGCAGGAAATTAATTCTTATTTTACTTCAATTTATGGGACTTTCAAAGTTGTGGGTTTCTATACTGAATCCTACCTGTCAGTGAGAGCTTATGACTTTCCATCAGTCTCCTACCTGCTACACAGCAATGATAAGAAACACATCCTCACCTTTCTCTCAATTCTGCCAGCACATCCTGCATTTTGTTTCCAGAGTTCTTTTTCATTCTGATGTCTAGAGGACTGCTGAACATAAGGTAAAAAAAAAAAGAACATGAGGCCATATAAGCGAATTTACAACATAAAGATAAAATGTTCCCCTAAGGGCTACCAGGAAATCATGCTGCTTGTCAGAGGAGGAAGGAGAGGGAATGGTGGGATCATGCTCATAGGCAGTAATGAATACAACAGATACGAACTTCCTCCTCAATCCAAAGCAGTCAAGGCAAGTGACTGTGCTTATACAAACATTAAAAAGCTAAAAGAACCCAGACTCCAATGATTTTAATCACATTTTTGGTGGGCAGGAAGTAAATGTCTTGTTGTAGGTGTTCTGGTCTTCTGAAATTCAGTTCTGTACAACGTTGCCTGCACTGGCCTAACTGCTGTACAGGACATTTTCTCAGTTTTCCACAGTAAACTCAATTGATAGTGGTGCTCTCTGAAATACTCCAGTACATTCCTGACAGTTTCACCAGGAAGTGTTTACCAGAGTGTTCTAGCCAGTATTTTACCTCTCTTAGAAGCACCGCCACTCTTCAGCAACACCACGTTACCCAAGGCTGCAAGACATACAAAGTCCCTGTCTAAAACCGCTGCCTTCTCAGAGTCCACTTCATCTTCATGTCAAAAATAAAGAACTTAAACAGAGATCACAAGCATTAACTTATCGGTCATCTGTCTTTCCTGTGCCAGGACAAACAATATTTACTTTCATCCAGAGTATCCTATAATATGTAAATATTAACTCTGCCAAGTTCTAAGAAATATAAATGGGATTTTTTTTCTACAGAGGCTGAAAGTATACGGTTATTGTACTTCTAATTCTCAGTTCTTGTGTTATTTTACACAAAAATTGTCCAGTTGTTTTAAGGTGACTTGTTATTTCATCAGATGTCACATTTTCCTGCTTTGTGGACATGACATTCCTATAAATATGCATGGAATTTGAAGGAAAATTTTAAAAAAGAATATGCGGTATTGGAATTTAAACCTATTTAATAAGCATTGTAATGTTAGCACACACCAAATGTTATTGATTACCAAGTTTTAATCTGTAGTTTTGCAGTTTAGTCTTAAAATAGTACAAAAAAAATTAACAAAATTTCTAAGCACTGAAGTTAGATGCCAAAAACCATGTTTAATTAAACCTTTAAGGCAACATACCAGATACGCTACTTTTTGATAGTTGGATACTAACCCCCTTATGTTTCATAAATACAGCACTGCAAACATATTTAAAATATTTATTTTGGTGAAATTCATCAAGATGATTAAATACGCTTGTATTGATCAGCCTTTGCAGTTCCTTGTTTCATCAAACAGCCTGGTTCAAACATCAGATCTACAACATACTCTTGAGGGGGAAGCAGAAGCCCTTTGGGAGAATCTTCAACCAATTTAACTTCATTCCAAGCTCTGTTATACTTGCCACGAACTAAACTACAGCCAAGGCCAATTCTGTCTGCTATCACCTAAAAAAGAAAGAAAAAGTAGTTAATCACAGTTCATTCATGTAGCTTCTGTGATATACAGCAAGGCCCAGAGATGCTTAAAAACAAAACAAACACCTGAAAGGCCTAAAGCTTTCTTGAAACAGACCTCATAAATTTTTCAAGTGTTCCAAACTTCAAACCTTTATTGTTGGTTTTGCTTAGAAAATGTAGACTTTTAAATGTTATTTCTCGCATATCCTATTCACAATATGAAAAACATTGATTTTAACCCTTTTCAAACACTGATACATTTGTTTATCAGCCAGTCCTTCAGACCTCAAATGAAGTGCAGCACCCACAGTACCCAGAAATGTTTTTTTCTATTTGGAAGACTTACTTCTGAATAACACTTTCTATTCAAGCAGTGAGATGTAGGCACACTGCACACATATAGCTAGTATGAAATATTAAGTGTAAAAATGTAACATTTTTGTCATGGGGCGAGTTGTGCTGTATCCCACATTATTCAGCCCCCACTTGACCTGGACGAGTTACAGGTGTGTCAAATCAGGTGTTTCCACTAAGGGTCAGAGACCAGCTGGCCCTCGGTGAGATAACACATAAGAGAGAGGAGAAGAGCCCAGGAGGAGCTAGCTGGGAGAACTACTGGGAAGGCCATCCTGCTATCCTGGAAGAAGACCAGCTCGCTAAGTTACGGAATCCTGTCACCAGAAGTATCAGAGCATCAAAGACCCACTGAGCTCCACCGCCTTCGGGGGCCCCCGCACCCGTGCCGGCCAGCTCCGATTCCAGCGTCATGGGAGAGAAGGGGAAACCGCACCCACAGAAGGACTTTCAAATCTTTCAGGTTCCCTCCCCTCAGTGGGAGGCTTTGTTATTTTTTTGTTGTTGTTGTTATTACTCCTAACCTCACTGTTTGTTAAATAAATAGTTTCATTTTCTCTTTCACCTTCCTCCGAGGAGAATTTTCTTTTTTCCCGAACCTGATAAGGGGGGAGGGGTGGCATCTCCTTTTTAGGAGACGTTCCCCTTGGACGTTTCCCCTAAATTTGGCCAAAACCATCACACATTTTTATCAGTGTAAGTTTAGGACTGTTGCTTCACTTGGAAGGACACTCCTTGCTTTTCCGCCCTGGAAATGTGGGAAGCAATGAAATGCAAGGCAAGTGTCTGCTAGATGAAACACCTGCCTTCCTCTGGGCTGCACTATCACAGACAGACCTATAATGATTTCCAGCTACCAAACTGCTTTTTCAACACGCATCTGCTGTGAAGGAATGAAATCCTGGAAGATTTTTAACTTGTTACAAATGGACAAGGATATCCATTGCTTAGAGTGCTGTGGCTTTAAGAGAGATGTCCTGTCCTTACAAAAGTTTCTTAGGACAGTGGAGCATAATTAATTCACACCCTCAGAACATCATAAAATAAATTGGAAGCTTTCTCTCCCTATGGATACCATAAATTTAGGGTCGTACTCCTTCTCCTGTGTACTCTTTCCTAGGCCCTTCCTGCTTAATGTGCTAGGCCCTTTTTTCTCTTTTTCTTTCCACTCAAGAAAGAGAAAAATCCAGCCAAGGAAAAAGGATAGATAACCAGGCTGCACCAGTACATCTTCATATGAAGAAAGAAGAAATAAAACTTCCCAGTTTAAGAAACTAGAACACAGAACCTGTTATATACTATCACAGAACACTGGATAGATACCAAATAAAAATTGTCCCAACAAGTTTACATTTGCAGCATGGAAAAAGAAAGAAGCTGCATAATTCAATATTTTACAGTTTACAGAAAATGTAAAATGTTTTGACTCCAAATCAAATCTTTTGGCTTTTTGCCATTTATCAAGTATTCTGCTGATATCACTTAAGACAATTTAATAACAAGAATGTTTACAGAAAGAAGCGATGCTGGCTTTCATTCACTGGAAATCAACTTTGCTGGTGAAAAATTATGAAACTGTATACAAAAGATTTTACATGAATATAAATACTGTATTATACTGATGCAAATATACTTTCATTTAGAATATCCATTTAACAACAATATGTTATGTTGCAAAATAAATTATAATGTACCTTGAAAAGTAAAGCCCTGTGATAAAATGTCCCTCTTTTGATTTTCCCAATAGGCACAATGTTGCTTTTCAGTTCAAATTCTATTTCACTTATCTGAAGTTCCCAGCTGAAGTTATGTAGTTTCTCTATTTCAACAGGGCCACCCATCTTGTCTGCGACAAACCTGTTCCAAATGCATACCGTGATCAATTACATCTATAATTCCTCTTGTATTTATTGCAAAAATGTAGCACAATGAGAGACTGTAATACTTTTTCTATGCTTGCTTAATTATTTTTTAGATTCAGTAATTGGTACTTTAAATATGCTTACTGATAAATACAGATAACCAAAACTCAGGTGACTCATATTTGTCACAGACCTAAACCAAGGTGCAAAAGCAGAGATTCTGGAGAGGTGTAGTATAGGCACAAAGTCCTCAGGAGAAGTCATCAATAACAGTGTAATTACTGAGGAAGTAATTACAGAAGCTGGTGCTCATGTTTACAGACAACAGATTAGGTGAGCTACATATTACAGTCCCCAGACCTATTACTTGTTTGAAATAGTAATAAAGGCATGAGAATATGTATGACAAAAATAAAGCCATAGGTAATGATCCCAGCATAGGAAAGCAGCTGTATTCATTGAATGTACTTATCTTCTACATGTGCTTTCTTATATTGAAGCCAGTATTCTGGGGGTGAGAGGTAGTTATCCATTAAAACAAATGGCTCAGAAACAGATCAGAACTCACAGTCAGTGCAAGCTCTGCCAAAAGCATGTCTTTTGGGGGACTATGCAGACACAGGACCAAGCCCTGGTTTGTAAGTCTCCCCGTACACACACCTTCACCTGCCCTATGCAGGGTCGCTGTATGTAAAGACCTTTGTTCCCCTCAGTGTCTCAGCCACAGGCACAAGGGTTATTGAGGTCTCTCACCCTGGACAAGATATTGCAGAGCTGACATGAAAATCACAAGCCATTGCTTCAGACAGGGATCTAAAACCTGCATCTCCCCCTCTGCAGAAGCAGTGAACATGTTCCTCTGCACAGCACAAGCAAGGCAACCTCTGAGGCCTCACTTTTCAAAACTTAGGGCTGAGGAGGCACTGTTTCCAATAGCATGGGCACAGAGAGCTATCACCAAGCATGTCAGATGGAGTGTCTTGAAGCTGGGAATGACTGGGTGAAGCTGAGAAAGTGTGGGGCTCAAGGCAGTCCCTTGTGCTATGCATGCCCATGGCCAGACCTCGTTAAAGAGAGCAAAACTGCCTGAGCTGACGTGCTCGCCACTACACAAAGGTGAGCTGTGTTTGTTCCAAAGGAGACATCCAGCATTACTGATATCCCCTCATCTAGCCTGACCCTCCTCCCCAATGAGCACAAGAGGAACTCTGCCTGGGCTGCCAGGCTGCTGAGGGATGCTGCAGCTGCCTTCTCCCCTACTCCCTATTCAACACATGCTATTCAGGCAGCTGCCTGAAATGGAACACAAGCAGAAAAATCCCCACAAAAAACATTCTACTTAAATTTCCCATGATTGTTTCACTGGGTTGTGTGTCTGCAAGTATTTCAATGGTGTGTCAGGAAAGCAGATTTAAAAGAGAATTTTATGGATTCCACCTTGAGGAAGGCAGCATGATTTATACACAGCTGGACAATTAAGGATGAATATCTGTCCTGTCAAATTCTGCAATCAATGGAAAAGTCATTCCTCATATCACATTAGACCACTTCATTAAAAATGATAGTTAGTAAAAGTAACAAATATTGTGACAGTAAGTGGGATCTGACACCAAACTCTCCAGATTCAGGAGGCAGCCAGGAAACTGCTAAGATATAAAGGTTGAACTATGGAGAAGATGAAAACAGACACACTGCTTGGAGGTGGCCGTGACTGGTGCCCAGGCTGAGAAGTCAGTGTAACTAATGAATCACACATTGATACCAACAGTCTGTATATGCACTATTGCAATATTCTGGCACTATTTAATTGTCAGGATATTAATTACAAGAGCACTTAAAAGCTACATTAGAAAACTCGTCTTACACTTTTGGCTCTATAGAAAACAAAATACAACAGAGTTGCTGTCCCAAGGGGTTCCAAAACCAAGCAGGCAGGAAAGATGGTAGGAGAAAGAACAGACATGATATATGTAACTTGCAGCCATCTTGACTATTAGATTTGGGTTCTAAATGTGCTTTTAGGCTTTGCAAAACCTGGGTCTCTGGGGCTCTTTGATGATGTAGATGCTATATGCAGCTGATGTGTTCATTGCAAAGAATCAGTACAGATGTATTGCAAAGAATCAGTACAGATGTATAAATGTGAAAAAAACCCCTGAAATTGTCTATAATAATATTTTTAAATGAGAAATTGATACTCTTTTGTTGCAAGTGATACTTTCTTATTAAAAAAAAAATGCAACAAAATTAGAAACAAGAAGCTTAACATCTAAAATTATGTCAACATTCTGGGCCAAAGCTGATTTGGATTCCACTTAAGCATTGGAAAATAACTATTTTCAAGAATTTGTTCTTGGATAAGAGAACAGTTATTTTACCAATTCAGCCTATGGAAATATGATTTGGTACTCACTGTGCAAGAGCCACAACCTGTTCCCGGGTATTAGTTAGTGGTAGAATTGTTTTGGAAGCATCATTAATGTAATCCATTAAAATGAAGTCAGGTGGTGGTAGCCATTGGGAATTTTCTAGACTTATTTCCTCCTGGACTTGAGGTGTAACGTTAATAACTTCTTTTGGTTTTTCCTCTTCTTTTTTCCCCTTCCCTTTTCTTACATAGAAAAAAAAATTATACACTTATTTAGAATACTGTAATCTCTAAAGCTCAAATTCAAATGCATTAGTTCTCCAACAGGACATTTAGACAAGTTGACTGGGGAGAGGTGGAAGGTAGGAGACATCTTTTGTCTTGGTAACAAATATCCAAAATCTACAAACTCTAGAGAACACTTGTGGAACATGCCCTCAGGAGGTGGTTAGGAACAAGTGCCACTAGCTCCATACTAACATTGTTGTAAATTCTCATTTTATTTTTAGTTAATGGCTCTGATATGCCTTTCCCATATATGGATTATCTAGAGGAGGAGACACTTACTTACCAAGTGTATATATATATAGGGCATATTTTTAGTTACGGTATAGTTCTGTATGGATATGAACTAAAAATCATGAACTCCAATGAGTTTTTTACTTGATAAAAATCTGGTCTTCAAATAAAGGAAAAAATGGTACCAAATGCATGGCTGAAATCTTGACAGGACATTCCAAAAGACAGCCTCTGTACTTGCAAGTTCAGGTACTTCAAGCATTATGCAAACTACAGCATGGCTTGTCAGAGAAAGATTTTATAACAAGTCTGTGTTTTTGCTGACTTTTTTTCATTGCACATGCTTCATATTGTACTAATGCTCAGGATCTGAAAAATGACTATGATACTGAACAGGCATCTTAATCACCTAGCAGAAATATAAATGAAATTATTGTTCTGCTTAAATTAAATACTGTGAATTTCACAAGTTATCAGCAGCTATAAAATCAGTATCTTACCAGAGGTATTATTAAGGTCTATACAATCAGACAGTTTAGGATCTTTCATTTGTGGGAACACATGAAACTAGAGTTTTGTAAGCATTACGTCTTTTTTCAGCATAGATCCTGAGCAATTCTACTGTGAAGTAGAACAAAACTTCTTTCCTTCACTTAACAGTTCTGGCTTATTTTTTTAAAATCTATAGTACTTCTGGTGATCTTGGAAGGAACAAGAAAAAAAAGAAATAAAGGACCATGAGAGTACATGGCTCCAGGACACATTATCATTATTGCATGCTCTTCAAATTATTCTTAAAATTTTTACTATGAATAGCACTAAAATGGAAGGCATTGAACAAAGCAGAAGGGCATACACCATTATCAGTAGTTGAATTCAAGCAATTTGTCTTCAGAATACTTTGCAAACTTTTCTTTAACCTATTGAGATTTACCATATTCACAAAAAGCCCTTTTCATAGGTGTCACAAAGCACATTATTTTAGAAGGATAACCAATTAAGATTTAATCTTAAAATTGTAGAAAACTCACCACTCTCTAAATAAACTGTTCTGGTTATTAATTACACTTACACTTGGAAAAAAGCAGACAAACAGTTTTCTTTATCTAATTTGACTCTATCTAACTATAGCCAGAGAACCTTATAATGCTAGATTAAATAGCTATCTACTTACTCATTTAACCATTTATACATTATGGTTAAAAATACAGTATTTAAAAAATCCTGAATTATTCCCAATCCTCTGATGTCCAGTTTAGGAGGTTTTCAAAAGAACAACTTTTACAAATGCTATAATTCTTGTTTCTTCACCATTTGCCCTTTCCCCCTTTCTTCCTTTCTATCCTCCCAGTACTTTCTTTTCTCTATGAGAAGTGCACCATTAGATTACAGTGCTATAGGAGAATTTGTTCCCTATTCCTATCTATTCAAATGACTCTAGAATCACACTTACTCTCCTCCTTTCCAATTTTCGAGAACAAAACACCTGAGAGAGATGGGTTTGAACAGTGATTTGTTTGGGTTTTTTGCTGCTGCTTATTTCTCTCAGGTATGCATATGTGCTGTTCCTTGGTGGAATAGCTGATTTAAGGTTGTCTTCCACACTTGTCTCTACCTTACTCCTCAACTCTTCAGTTCATCATATCTGTCTAATCCTTACCTCGTAAGGAACTGTGTAGCTGCTGTCCTACAGCTCAGTGCTATAAAATAACAGGTAACCACTACAGGAGACTTCTACTGTCTTTTTTCCTGCCCTATTTTTTAAATCCCCATCTTCTTACCAGTGGGAATTGTGACATCAGAAAAAAATCACTCTCATTTCTCAGAGGTGTCTTCCTAGTCATGAGACTACTTCCTGTGAAAGCGGAGGAATACTGCAAAGGAGAGCTTATGGCATTTAACAGTCTCCAAGCTGTTTCTGAATCTTTGCAACTTTAGTACAAGATCCAACAGGTCACCAGAGCATGAGCTGGAGGAAGAAGGTAGCCAATACAATATTCTACCATCAAAAAGCCGCCATGACACCTATTTTCTTTCCCTTTTGCATAGCTTAAATGCCCTCGTTCTCTTTTGAAAAGGAATAAATGAGCATTGGGAAGTATTTTCTTAAATGCAGTACTGAAACATAGGATGGAATAAATACACATTTATTAGTCTACATTAAATATAATTTTTTAGCCCAGTCAATGTGTGTATCAGATATGAAACTGCCTGATTAAAAATGTTGCTGTCAATGCAAATATATGTCAAACTATCAACTAGGCATTTCCTCTACATCTAATTCAAACATTTCCAGCAGATAATTACAACTGCCCTTTCTCTTGGCTTTCAACTACGGTTTATATAAAGTAGTATCACTTTTTCAAAACAATGGCTTTAAACAGTGTTCAGTAGGACTTTGCAAAATAGTGATGAACATATGATCAAAGGAAAAAATATGTAGGAAAAAGTCTAAGCATGTTTGAGACTTGGGAGTCAGCTACTGACCTTCAAGTAACTCCCATATATCTCACAAATTAATAATAATAATGATGTATGAATTATGGATTCAAAATGAATGACAATGGGGTTATAAATCATACAACTTGATCACGACATTCAAAAGCAATTATTTCATAGTTGAAGAAAGGAGTCCTTGTACCCCTGCAAGGTTTACTATGGGAAATTGAGGCAGGTATTTATTTTTTCCTAAAGAAAATCTTTTGCTTTCCGAAGAGTTATGGTTGCAAAGAGAGCAGTCATTTACTCTGTAATTGACAAAAATTACATTAAAAAGCAACTATCCAAGTGTATCCTCATCCCACACTGTAAGAAACAAATACATTATCTTGTCAGAACAGGTCTCTCAGCTCCTGAGACTATACAAAATGGCCTATGACTCTAGAGCATCTTCCAAGGTGAAGGAACCCCCCACTGAAGCAGAGAAAACATAACTGGGGCTCCATACCTCCCCTTGGCTCTGCTCCCTTTGAGTGAACTGGCATATGCAGAGTGGGTCATGAGCAGAGCACGTGGGGCAGCAGGAGGACCTGCAAGGCAGCAGAAGCTGGGACAGGCCTCCGGAGACACTCAAGCTGCCGTATGTGCTCTGGTGCGTCCTGACACAGGGACCTTCTACCATGCAGTTCATATGATCCATTTTAGGTATTTACTATAAAATGATTTAAACTGAATTCCAGAAGTGCTTGCAGTCCAAATGACTAGTCAAAGGGGAATGTCTGCCTTGTAAGTCAGTAACTTCTGGATGGACTAGTCTGACAGTCTAGTCTATCTTGGGTTGTGATTTAAGTCAAAACCTCAAACGTTCACAGTCAGCAGCTATTATCTGTCAATAATTTGCATGTCTGTTCTAAACAAGTTGATATAATTCAAACATATTCAAATATTACTCAAAGTATAATACCTTGAGCCTTTTCTTCTAGCGCTGCTTTTGCTGAGGTGTCCAGATGACTCCTGCTTTTCCTCTATTGGGGATACCACTGAACTATTGAGATCAAAAGTATATTTCAGTTTTGTCTTGATTTTCTTACTGCACATTTCGTCTCTCAAGCGCAGATACAAGCATACACAGAAATATATAAGCAGTGCAAGAAATCAGCCATTTTCTCTGTCAATAAAACACCTGGACAGACAGTAGGGTATCACAGTTCATGAATGAGCTCCAAAATAAAAATTGGAAACACAGTACATCAGCTCCTACAACAGACACACCATTTCTCCTTTTTTTCCAACCCTGCAGCACTTAGCATTCCATTGATGGCAAGGAGGCTCTATTTGGACTGGTTTGGGGTACCCCTGGAATTAGGCATGTACACCTGCCTTCTCCAAAAGGCACTGTTGTGGTCATGATTGTGCTGCTGTTTTACAGGAAGGACAGTTGGGAGACCATGGCTCAGTTTTCTTCCACAGGAACAAACTACAGGTTAAGTATTTTATATTAGTCAAGGACTAGAAGCCTGGTCTTGGCAAGAGTAAGGAGAGTTAAGTACCTGAACAGCTGAAGTAGAAAGCCCTGTTCATTACACCTCATCATTAGTGATCAGCTACAAAAAACCACAAAGAGACTGCTAAACCCCAAATATCTTGTGGTCAGCTATCTGCAGGTGTGAGGGACAGACTCAAATCCTCTTTCTGTGAAAGAAGAAAATTAATTTTCCACTACAAGAGTAGAGGTTCTGATCTACTTGGTATGAAGAGACAGACTGCAGCACTGTACCTGGTGTATTGTATGGACCAGGACAAGCTCTGCAAGAGCAAAGCATTTTTAGGCTAGTTGCCTGAAAATTAGGACATCTTTGGGCACACCCTTTTCAGCTTTTAGTCATCTATGGAACTGCACTGGAAGAGATTTAATCTTGAAATAAGGAGGCATGTAGGCAGTGTAGGAAAATTTTATGGGTCTATGTTCTAAACTGAGAAAGAACTGTTACTGTAATTTCCCTGTGTCTTGGTTGTCAAGTTGTAAAATAACAGCATTTCACTGCTTCCAAGGGATAATGAAGGAAAAAAAGCAAGTAAGTGTGAGCTGTTCAAATACAGCATGGGAAGAGACGACAAATAATCACTAAGATAGACAAAGGAATATTACTGCAAATAGGAGATGAAAGAAAGACTCCAAAAACATATTTAACATTGTATTTAGGTATTCATACTCCATTCAGAAACTGTCACTGTTTTCAGTCAGAATTCTATTTCTAGTGTTAGAACAACAGAACACTGAAAACGAGTAAATCTGAAAACCATACCTTGCTTTTTCTCTACTGCTTGTGCTTGAAACAGAGGGTGACACATCTTGTACCATCTCTACTGCAACACTGAAACAGAATAAAATATTTTTGCATGTTATTTCTAGAGGTAATATTTGCATGTGAAGCTATGAAAATGGAGTTTGGATTTTAAAGGATATTAAATATATTCATAGGTGGTATATAAGTGGAAGAAATAACATAATTACTAATAAACCAGGGATTTAAATTCAGGGATCAAAAATGAAGTATAGAATCACAGAATGACATAATATGCTGAGTTGGAAGGGACCCATCAAGATCATCATGTCCAGCTCCTAGCTCTGCACAGAACCATCCCCAAGAGTCACACCTTGTGCTTGAGAGTATTGTCCAAATCCTTCTGGAACTCTGTCAGGCTTGGTGCTGTGATGACTTCCCTGGGAAGCTGTTCCAGTGCTCAACCACTCTCTGGGGGAAGAACCTTTTCCTAATATCCAACCTAAACCTCCCCTGACACAATCTCAGGCCATTCCCTCAGGTCCTGTCACTGGTCACCACAGAGAAGAGATCAGTTTTCGCCCTTCTTGTTCCCCTCATGAGGAAGTTGTAGACTGCAATGAGGTCTCCCCTCAGTCTCCTCTTCTCCGGGCTGAACAGACCAAGTGACTTCAGTCATTCCTCACACAGCTTCCCCTCAAGACCCTTCCTTTGGATGCTTTCTAATAGTTTAATACCTTTCTTATATTATGGCACCCAAAACTTGCCCCCAGGACTCAAGATGAGGCGGCCTCAGTGCAGAGCAGAGTGGGACAATCCCCTCCCTTGCCCAGCTGGCGATGCTGTGCCTGATGCCCCCCAGGACACAGGTGGCCCTCCTGGCTGCCAGGGCACTGCTGACTCCTGTTCAACCTTCCATGGACCAGGACCCCCACGTCCCTTTCCGTGGCACTGCTCTCCAGCCTCTCATTTCCCAGTCTGTCCGTACATCCAGGGTTGCCCCATTCCAGTTGTAGAATCCAGCAATTTCCCTTGTTGAACTTCATATGTTTGGTGATTTCCCAGCCCTCTGATTTGTCGAGGTCTCTCTGCAGGGCCTCCCTGCTTTCAAGGGAGTCAACAACTCCTGCCAGTTTTGTATTGTCTGTGAACTTGCTTAGTGTCCCTTCCAGTCCTGGGTCCAATCATTGATGAAGCTGTTGAAGAGCAGAGGGCCGAGGTTGGAGCCCTGTGGAACCCCACTCGTGACAGGTCCCCAGTCTGATGTCACGCCATTCACTGTAACCCTCTGTGCCCAACCCATGAGCCAGCTGCTCACCCACCACATGATGTGTTTATCCAGCTGGGAGCCGGACATCTTGTGCAGAAGGACACTGTGAGACAGCATTGAAAGCTTTACTGAAATCCAAAAAGATCACATCAGCTGGCTCCCCTTGATCAACCAGCTGGGTTACCTTGTCACAAAAGGAAATCAGTTTTGATAAGCAGGACTTTCCCCTCATGAAGCCGTGCTGACAACCAGTGACTGTGTTGTCTTTAAGGTGTTTATTAACCTCCCAGAATAATAACTGAGGTCTTCTGCATGGCTTTACCAGGCACTGGTGAAGTAAAACTAACAGGCCTGTAGTTTCTGGGGTCCTTCTCGCACTGCTTGAAAATCAGGACATTCACCAGCTTCCAGTCAGCTGGGACTTCTCTGGATTCCCAAGACCACTCAAAAATCATCAAGAGAGGTTCTGCGATGACATCACCCAGCTCTCTGAGGATTTCTGGATGAATTGCATTAGGTCCTATAGATTTATAGGAATCCAGTTGGAGAAGCAGATCCTGCACAATTTCAGGGTTGACTGGGAGTTGATCACTCTTGCAGTCATGGTCCTCCAGCTCAGGGCACCCTTTGTCCGTCATCCTTGTTGAAGACAGAGGCAAAGAACGTGTTAAACACCTCTGCCTTGTCCCTGTCCCTGTTTGTGGNCTTGTCTCTGTCCCTGTTTGTGGGGAGACCATCCTCATCCTGTAGTGGGTCGATTGCCATTAATATATTTGAAAAAAATCTTCTTATTGTCCCCCACAGTTCAGGCTGGCTTCTACTCCAGCTGAGCTTTACCCACATGAATTTTCTCCCTACAGTGGCCAACAGCAGCTCTGTGTTCTTCCCACGTCACCTGACCTTATTTCCACTGGGCATACACCCTCCTTTTTTGCCTTATTTTTAAGAGAAGATTCCTTTTCAACCAAGATGGCCTTCTGCCTTGCCTCCTTGACTTCTGACATTTGGGAATTGCCTGCTCCTGTGCCATTAGGAGGTGATGTTTAAAAAAGTGACTAACACTGATAGACCCCAGCACTTGCAAAAACATTTTCCCAGGGGAAACTCACTAATTCCCTGAGCAGTCTGAGGTCTGCTCTCCTCAGGTCCAGAGTTGAGGTTTTTGCACTTTTCCTTCTGTTAGCAGAAATTTTAAACTCAATCACTTCAGGGTCACTGTGGCCAAGATGGCTGCCAATCCCCACTTGCTCACAATATCCACCCTGTTGACAAGGAGTAGATCAAGGATGGCATCTTTCCAAGCCTGTTCCATAATGTTGTCATTCAGGATTTTTAAGAATCTTCTGCCCCAGGTTGTACCAGCTGTGTGCTGTTCCCAGTTAATTTCTGGCAAGTTGAAGTCTCCCATAAGGACAAGGGCAATTGACTTGGAAGAGTCCCTTAGTTCCTCAAAGAATAATTTGTCATTGTCCCAGCCAGGAGGTTTACAGTAGGCTCCCATGACAGCATCTGCATTATTTGTTTGTCCCTTGATTCTTATCCAGAGGCTCTCGACTGTGCCATTGCCAGCGGTGAGCTCCATACATTCTACCCCTTCTATTACATACAGTGCCACCCCTCCACCTCTCCTGCCGTGCCTGAGCCTGTAACCATCCAGCTGTGCACTCCAGGCACAGGACTCATCCCACCAGGTTTCACTTATGCCTTATGCCAGCGATGTCAAATTTCTGGGACTGGGACAAAGCCTGGAGTTCACTTTGTTTGTCCCTCGTGCTGGGCGCATTAGTGTGGAAACATTTCAGGTGAGGTACATTGTAGCCAACACCTCCTGAGGCAGACTGGGGGATCCCAGTAGCGCTCCTTTCCTCAAGTTTTGACACAGCATCCCATCACTCATCACTGGCCAGCCTGGCTTTGTCCCTTTCTCCCTTCCAGGCTAGTTTAAAGCTCTGCTGAAGAGCCCTGCTAGCTCCTGTACTAGAACTCTTTTTTCCTTCTGAGATCAGTGAATACCCAACAATGGACACAAAAGTAACTGGGGAGTTAGACTGCTGCCAAAGTGCAAAAGCAAGAAGCTGTATCAAAGTCAACGAAAGAAGACCTGATAGTTAAAGACTACTCTAGGGATCAACAAAGAGCATGGAAGTCTAATTTGTCATAGATATTCCCAGACATCTTTATGGTGTCATATACAAGCTTAAAAGGGAAGCTAATGATACTGTAAACCAAATATGTGATGTGTTGACAGAGAAGAAGTTTTTGGACTTGCAAAATATTGGTAGAGCAATCTTTGATCTGTGAGATTGTTTACAGGAAATGGCTCCCAGTTAAACAAGCCCAATACCAACTTCCTGCATTCAAATCTAAAAAGATTTGTTAGGCTGGCTTCAACTTAAACAGAGAAGAAATGGACACAGGTTCTTTATCAAGCCTGAGAGCTTAATGCTTGGCTTTGTCCTGCCCCTTGGAATGATGTGCTTAAAATTCCATGCATTTGTCTGTACAGAGGACCATCAAATCATAGGTTTCATTGTCGAATGTTGACATTCAGCTTAGATGACATAATTATTACAGCAGATTACAAGCTTTGTTATAACTAATAAAACATTCGGTGTCCTATCATCAGGAATCAAAGAGTGTTAAATGAATGAGTCTTTAAAGCTAAGATAAATAAAGCGACTCAACTGAATAAGCTATTTTTCAAATTCTTATTTTATAAAATGCAAATGTTTTGCCTTCTAGGACATAAAAGCACTGTGCTGGGAATAAAACAGATGTCTCTACTTTATATATGTGTGTGGATGGATGGATGGATGGATAGATAGATAGACAGATATACTGGGAAGAGTGAAAACCATTAAAAATACGAGCTGTTAGAACAAATGCTAGTAGATCTAACATGACTCACTTTTCTTGGGGTTTAGCATTAATGAAGATTATTGCCCGACGGTCAGTAAGCTCTTGCTTGCTTAGTTCTTCCAAAGACAAAAATTTCTTTCCATGTTTTATCTACAAGAAAATTAGCATAAAATGTAAGGTGTTCTGTTCAGTTAAAGATGCAGAGAAAAAATATATTTAAAAGATACCTAAACAGTAATTTAAAATTCCTAATCATAAATCAAAGACTGTGTAAGAAATTATAAAGCCATTCAAAATATCCAAAATTATTTTCTTTTTAATTTGCATTTTCTTCATCAATTTTTCTTAGAAAAGATTGTTTATAAATATTTTAGCTTGTAGTTTTTGTTTTTAAGCATTCCAAACAGTTCCAGAATAAGGAAATGTTCCCGCCTCTGAAGGGTTACAACACAGGATGGAATTTTCAAAAGCAACCAGGTGCTTTAGGAGCAGGTATTTCACTGATTGTCAGTAAGACTGGTATTTCTAATTCATTTGGCTATTTTGAAAAGTCTTTCATGGATTTAAACTGAGCACAGCACTAACGAGTGATACTGGAGTCAGTCTTTATATACAAACACTTCTTTTGTGAGAGAAAGGGTCATGACCGAGGTGAAAATATGAACTCTTTGCTTCCTTATGTAAAAATAAACAAACAAAACGTCCATAGGTCATTCAATGTCAAGTTAGCATTAAGTATAGTGCAGGGAAAGAGACCAGAAGAATTAAGTTTGAGACAGGATCTGGAAAGGAACTAGGTCTGAACAGCTCAGATAGGATTGGGAGGATCACACCTAGGGAATAGCATGAAGATGATTTCATCCATGAAGAAAGATAATCAAAAGAAATCTGTAAAACAGCTGTGAAATTTCAGGACAAGAAAACAAAGCATTTTTCTGTAGCCAGATTCTGGCTTTTGCTACAGTACTCTTTCTAAATTAAGAGGAAAATTTTATTCTTTCTAAATAGAGTGATTTTTTTAGAATAGCTTACCTGACCACAATCATAGAATCCATTAGTAATGATATTACTTGATGATAAATATCCCATACGGCTGTACTTTTGGGAAAGATTGTTATCAAGCAGCTTTTCCAGAGCAGCTTCACTAAACTTATTTTTACGCTTTGTTGACAGATTAATTTCTTCTAGGATGTCTAAAGCACTGATAAATAAAATACAAAGGCTAATTTGTCATTAAATACTAATTAACTGTTATCATACAGCTCAGAGATAGTTTCAGCATTACCAAGGCCAAGGTGGATTCACTCCCAAGTGCTGATCCTGTGCCCTCTGGGCCAGCAAGGAGCTGGCTGTGCTGCACAGAATTCCTTCTCTAGGGACAGAAAAACACTGTGCAGTGCTCAAAAGCAAAAGCAATTCCTTTAGGCAGTTAAATACTACCTAAAGAAATGCAGACAGGATGCCATAACCTTTTACCTAGAAGGATGTTATGCACCATAGAGAACTTGGGGAAAAAAAAGCTGTAAAAGAAATAATGATCAGAACCAACCATATGATACAGTCCAATCACCCTCTCTCCTCCCACCTCTCTCTGTCTTTCTCTCTCTCTTTCCAGTTGCAATGCAATTTGCAGATTCAGTTGTGTGTTATGCAGTGTGTGAATCCTTCTGGTCTAGGACTGTTACTGTGTTTGGGGGAACACAGCTGGCAGATATTTGCTAAACATGAATGAGCATGGAAACACAAAGAGTTGTATCAACACCACCAGAATGGCAGGATTTTTGCAGCATGGAGATAGAAACAAATAGTAATGTGCGGACATGGGAGGACAGGAATTAATTTCTTAAGCTGTTTCTGGTGCTGAAACACACATATGGACAACCTTTGACCTGAAAAACTTAGGAAAAGCTCACTAAGAAGATAAAGGAAACCGAATCAGGAGAACATCGCATACTGCAGTTTTGAGACTGTTTAGAAATGGGAAAAAAAAAAAACCAGGAAAAAAGGATGATATCTTCATGTCTGTGTATCTCTGTGTGTGTGTGTGTGTGTATACATATTCAAATTTCTATCTGCGTGTGACTATGCACACATGCAGATATTCTTCACGTGCCAAGGAATCAATTTTATATGTACACAATATATGTATTTCTGTGAACTACACAGGAAGCCTCAGCTGTGGACATCTACTATGTAGACTTCTGAAGGGATGAATTCAGATGAACTCCAGAGAACAAGTTTTTCAGGCAAGTCAAATGACAACCTTCTCTTATAGAAGAGAGCAGTGGGAGAAGATAGTGGAAGAGCAGTTCAGGCTGTATGTCTATAGCATATTGCCAATAATCAGCAAGCAACACAAGGAAGAATTTTAAAGGGGTAAATGAGTAAAGGAAGACTAATGTGTACAGCAGGGTCTAAATCAAATTACATTACAGGCACAATGGCACATTACCCTCATATGGAAGAAAGATAAGCCAAAATCAGACAAATACAGCTGCGCCAAAAATTCCATGAAGAGACGAAACCAAAAAATGCCAGAAATCAAACAGAAATGGAAACACTGACACTTCCAACAGAACAGAAAAAGTAAGGGCAAACCCAAAAGATGCACAGGCAAAGTGAGACACAACTATTCGGGGTCCAAAACAAAAATAAATGTTTCATATGCTACCAGTCAGAGAGGAAAATGTAGGCCCATTACTCAGTGTGGGAAGAAAACTCATAACAGATGGCACAGAAAAGACTGAAGTGTCTGATGCCTTTTTTGCTTCAGTTTTCATAGAAAGGTTTCAAGCAGATGCCTGGCAGTAATATTAACAAGGAGGTAGAAACAGTAGTTTTAACATGTCTAGAATAAGTTTGAGGACAAAAGGCTAGCAGTCCCTGAGAACACTTACCTCATACATTCTATGAATTTGCAAAAGCAACATTGGAACTATTTATAATTGTATTGAAAAATTCTAGGCTAGATGCCTGGTGAGCGGAGAAAGGCAAAGATACTATCAAGTTTTGAAAAAACTAAGAACAAGGGAATTACAACAGAGATCATTCAGTCAAATTTCAGTGTCCAAAGAACATCATATCAAATTATTGAACAATCAGTTGGCAAGCAACAAGAGGTGAGAAATAGCCATTATGTATTTGTCAAGAATCAATCATGTAAAGTCAATCTAATCCTTGCTGCAATAGGGTAATTGACTTAACATATAGGCAGAAGAAGTAGATGTGAGATATGAGCTGAATTTGAGATATGTTTTGACTTTTATAAGTCTTTTCACTTATTCCTACTTGGGATACTCACGAGCAAGTCAGGGAAATATGATCTACATGAAAATAACATGAAGTAGTGCCTGACTAGTTGAAACACTATGCTTAATGTATTATTATCAGTAATGTGCTGTCAAACTGGAAGGACACATAAATTAGAGTCCTACTTCAATACCATCACAAAAAGGGATTAAATAAGAACAGTGCCATACGCAAGATATAGAAAATAATTACTGAGCTTTATTTGATGGTGGTATGACCTCACCTGAAGTACCTCATCCAAGCTGGGAGATGGTACTTCAAAATGGCATAAAAATTAGAGAAGTTCAGAGATGTGTGATGAAATGATACAAACAAAACTTGTCTAACATTTTTATTTTGTCATGAAAAGGAAACAGAGAGGCACGTTGAAAATGAGAAAATTCAGTGAGTTAAAACTCAAATTGCTATAAAAAGTGGTTATTCAATCTCACTGAAAGCAGGACAACATTATTTGTTTTAAGGGGTATTTAAAACTCAGAAACCCCTTCCAAGTGTAAGGATATTTCAACACTGGAACGGGTTACCTCAGAAAGTTGTGAAACTCCCGAGGATCAGTATTTACCAAAGCCAAAATATATCAGTGTACCTTATTCCATCTTACACTAGGATAGGTGGATAACATCACCTTTAAGGTCCCCTCCTGATCTGAATTTCTGAGAATCTAAGAAATCCCCTCATAGATGGATTTAAATTATCTGTGCAGTCATCAGAGAAGTGCCCAGCAGAGGGAGCAGGGCAATTACATATATTTTAATGTAACAGTAACTAAAAGAGTAGCCCTGTTTGAGGAGTCCTGTGTCATAACGCTTATAACCTAAACCAGCTTTCATAATTCAGATACTAATATATGGAACTGGGAGTTTCTAAGAATAAAACAGAAAGAAAGTTTCTAAGAAAGAATAAAACACACTTCAGCATACTTGCAGTTAACCAGAGCTTGTAAATCAAATCTATCCTGTGTGTAACAAGTAAAATTTACTGTATATTAAACTTAGTCAGAAACTTTATTTCAGTTTCAAATGTATGGGGCACTGTAGTCCCTAATATTGACTGATATAAGTTATCTTCAATATAAAGCCTAATTCAGTCACAGAAACAATAAATGTTTTATAATTCTAGACAGTTCTCTCTGCAGGCTTATATTTTGTCAGAAGATTCTGTTCCTAAAAATCAATACCATTTCATCTGTAACATCTGTGGTGCAAAAGTGGTTTCAGCTTATTAGAAAGCTTTGTTATTCTGCTATAAATATGTAAAGATTGACTTAAATTGAATTCTCCCATCAAAAATTTTCCTCTGACTTTTGATACTATTTCTACTCACCCTAGGCTGCACAGTTCAACAGCAGTTAGTTCCTCACTTGCACAGATCATAACAGCCCAACAGGCATTTCTTCTGACTTCTTCATTCTTAGAATGCAGCAATTCAGTCAGTGGTCCCAGTCCACCTGCATTTCTTAACTATTAGAAAAGTGAAGACATTGCCACTTACATCTTTCCTCTATCCCAGCAAGAACAGCCTATGAAATTCATCTCCCAAAACATTTAAGCTTTGTAGACAAGCTACACTGGGCTGGAAAAAAGGTCATTTATGGGGATTTTGTGTTTCTGTGAATTCTGCATAGGCTGGAGCTTCAGAGTGGTACAAGACAGGCATCCCTTCTGGCTCTGCCCTGCTTTTCAGTTATTAGGCTGCTGTGTGGAACCCGAAGAGACTGCACAACCCAAGACTGCCACAGAGAGTTACACAGGTTTTTCTGTGTTCTGGTGCCTCCTAGCAACTAATTTACATCACAATACATTTGAATTTGTATTGTATGTATGACAATCTTATTAACATCCTATTCCCTTGTGTGCTACAGTATCTTTCCTATACATGCTGGAGGAAATACTGCTCATTTGGATTTTCGAAGAGAAAGACATTTTAAGGACACTGAAAGAGGTAGTTTAATTATCTATGCCCCTTATTCAGATCCTAATTAACAGCCTTGACCCATGAGAAAACCCCAGCTTATGATTTATGAATGCACATAGCATCATTCTTATTTATGGGAAGAAAATACTATGATCAATTCATAAACAGCAAAGAGTTCAACTTGCTGGATGTCACTGATCAAAGGTTTAATTATATTTTGAGTTTTGTCTGAAATACATTTACTCCATGCACATCCAGTATCTCATTAATCAAGATCAGACATTGTCGTTCAGGCCTTGAAAATGGGCAACAGAACTCTGAGGGAGAGTAAAGAGGACTGAACTTCTCATCTTCAAAGTTCAGCTGACAGTGGCAGCTGAAAGAAACCTTGATGTTTAATGTTCCTAAATATACAGATCAAGATATAGCCCTGGTTAAAGCTCATTGGAGCCACTGAAAAGCTGCAAAGTATTAATTTGGTGAAAGCAAACACAGTCATGAAAATTCAAGTTAAAGAAAACCCTTTCCAAAATCTCCTAAACAACTGAGCTAAATTCAGCAGAACGAGTATCACAAGAATAAGTAACTACCTAGAAAGCTCAGGACTTCTAGGTCAGACACAACAGATTCCTGATTCATATAACTCCCACCTCAGATCTAGAAACGTTACCAATAATCACAACCTGAAAGAGCAGTTTTACCTCAGTTCGTGCATCAGCATCGCAACCAAAGGCAGCCACAGCAAACGCAGCTTTGCTCTGCACTTGGCTGTTGGTTGAGCGCAGTGGCCCTGCAAGGGCACTCATGATACCATGGCTCCGGATACTGGCGCGGGACGGCTCTTGCAGGGACAGATTTGTTAACACTGCAATGGCATTGGCAATGGCTCCGTCTCTCTGGGCGTTCAAGGTGTTCATTAATGGCTCAATTCCTCCAGCCTCAGCAACAACACTAGCAAAATGAAGGAGGGGGAAAATATTTTTTATTTTAGGACCATTTTTTCTTCTTAGTGTGCTGTTTTTACCAACTGAACTAGTACTACAATTCAAAATTTACATATATACATATGTCTGCATCTGCACGTATATATGTGTGTGTGTGCGTGATTTATATATGACTCACAGTGAGAAGTTCAGGAGGCACAACCTAAGCAGACAAACCAAGTCACAAACTTCTGGATTCTTTAACTTACAAGCACATGGATTCTTTCTGAGGTGTTGAACAAGTCAATTAAATCCTGCATCTTTTCAAAGGTGCAGAATTTCTGTATCTTTCGTTCCAAGCAAATGCTTCTGCAGCCTCTTACTACCTTTCCCCATAAACATTCTAGCACTACTTATAATCAGGATTATAGTGAACAGAAAATCACATTTTTCTTTGTTCTGCCTCTGTAAATTTCTGTGATCAGATACCTAGGTGGTATAAACATGTACCCCAAGTTTCTGTTATTCTTATAGTGTAAGTGTACATGGTGCAGTTCAGTGCAACGTAGGATTTACTGAGCTGGACTTATGTAAGTTGAGTTAGCAGGGTAACAACAGACTCATCAGAACAGATCTTAGGGCTGGCTATGACTGTGAGTCCAGATTAACTAGTCTATCAACAGCAAATCCAGTTTACATATTCCCTCTGTTCCCAGTTGATATTGCATCCACAGCTGAAGGGTGCTGCCCCTCAGCAGTGCTGAGACAAATGCTGGTGTGGTCAAGTCCTCAGCCAGACTTAAAATAATCTATTTCCAAATAACACTGGGGAAGATGGTTGGGATTTTTTTCTAAGGATAATTTCATAGATTTAGGTTAGAGAGCAGTCAAAGGGAAAAAAAAACACTGAAGAAGCATTATTAATGAAGTAGCAACTTTTGGAAAGAGACAGCAGAAGGTGCAAGGAGCTGCACTATTAGAAGATAAGTAATTTTACTTTAGGCTCATCTGTTTGTTAAACAAAAGTTGGTAATATTGTTAGCAATGGGAATGCACAGATGGCAAGTTGAATTTTCATTGCAACTGCTTTTTATACCCTCTATTAGTACATGTTGTCTACATCAAAACCATAAAAAAACTCTTCAACAAAAGAGTTTACACTTTTTATAAGTTTTGCTAAATTTCTATGAACACAGTAATAAAAGAGATCTGTATGTGAAAATCTTTTACTGTAACAGTGACTTACCAAAATCTGACGAATATTTTGGTAACTTTCACAGTTAAAAAAAAAACCAAGCTTAGAAGTATCACATATAAGAGAAATTGTTATACTACCAAAGACTGTCGGCACCGGTAACAAACAAAAAAACCCATGAGGAATGCGCCCAGTCACACTTTTATGCAAACAGGACAGAAACTAGAATACGTGCCAACCTGTACCACATAATCCCATCACATGGGGAACATGATTTAGGTCTTACTGTGAACTCATCTTAGTGCAAGTATCTCCACGTTGTCAGACAGGGGGATATAGATGCTCCTGAGCATACTTGGAATGAATAAGCAGAGCCTAACAGGGTTCGTTTACTCTCATCTCTGCCTCAGGTGCAAGGCAGCGGCAGCTCACAAGTAGTGTTGGAGCATGGATCTAACAAAATCTGGCAGGCAGGCAGTAGTTACCTGTTTGGAAAACCAGGGAAAAAGCAGCAATCCAGGGACTGAAGGTGAGTGGAATTATTAGCTTGGATGCAGCATTAAGAAACAGGGTCAGTTTGGTGTTGCCTAATTAATCCTCCTGGAGCACCAGTAGCTTTAATGCAAGCACTTCGGTCTCTATTCAGAAGTGAATCTCATGTTTTCAGCTGTCCCACTCTGCACTCATCTGTCTTCCTTCAAGTAGCTGGATTTCCCTTTGTCTGTCCTCCTTCCACTTTCCTACTTGACTAGATGACAACCAACTGAAAATATTTTATTTGGTGTGTGGCTTTCTTTCTTGTGATTGTTTCGGGTTTTTTACTGAGGTAAGTAAGTACTTCTTTGGTTAATACTGTCTTATCTGGCCCATGAAAATTTTACCAAAATTCTCAGCTGTTCTAGCTCTATCCAGGCTGCTGTATATGAAGAAATTCTGGACATGCTGATTGCACATGTAAGAATGAGCTATACACCACATGTATCACAGCCTTGCTGGAAAACATCACATTCCCAGCAGGGCTAACAATGCCATGATGGACCTGCTGGCACAGCTTGGGTGAGACTCACCATACACACACACGGCCATACACAGTAAGGTGTGTTCATAAGCTATCACATTTACTGCATTATGCAGTGCATACACACACACTTTACCCAGGAAGGAAAAAAAAACAAAAATAAAATCAAGCAGTTTCTCCTTTACAACAGATACACAGAAATTCCAGGATTTATGGGACAGATTCACTACTCATAAAATGCATCACTGCATCTCACAGGTGTAGTATATCCAATATTTCTGCAGTAAGTATAGGACTTACTATTCCTATACTACACCCAAGAATACACATATTGTCCCACAGAAGCTCCTAGTAAACATATAGTCCCTAACAGACTGGCTACAGAATGATACACAGCACTGAATGACGTAGCCAATCACATTATAAGCAGATTTACTATAATTTCCATAAAACCAGCAAGTACACAAGCACTTAACAGAAGAGCAAGGTGACTGCTCCTTGTGTGTTCAGAGTTGACCTCAGCAAGGTACAGAGCACAGCCAATTTTCTCAAGTGCCACTCAACTTCAAAAAGGTTGAGAACCACTGATTTAGAAGATCATACATATTTATTTCCATCCTGCATTCTACTTCTGCGCAGACTCATTTTGAATCACAGTTTCATGCACATAGTTTAATCAAGTAGTACAACTGAGCACAAGGCAAAAAGAATTTGTTCGAAGTGACAATGGCAGGTAACAACAGTTGAAGGTAATCAATACTGTTGATAATATGTTTTTAAGAGGGCATGAATATCTGAGGCCAGTGCTGTGCCCTGGTAATGGAGATGCATACAGAAGAAGGAAGAATGGGGAATTCATAGTTCAACTCACTCCTACCCCACAGGCCTCTGGGGAACACAGAAACAGCGCTGTCACCCTAGGCCACAGAACCTGACCTCAGAAGGGAGCTGAGAGACGGAACATGTTTAAGTCTAAGGTGCTGAAATACCACAGCACTAAGTATGGAGGTCCTTGTTCCTTTCTATCTTGGGCAGAGACATGCACCATGTAATTTTTTTGTTATAAGGCAACAAAAGTCAGAGAATGCTTTTATGAGCTCTGTCTTTGACTAGTATAGATTAACACTAGACTCTCCCTGCCTTCAGAACACTCTCCTTCAGACACATCCTACTGAGACTGTGGAATTTATCAATGCTTCCACTACAGAACCATATCCTCAAGGAAGACGTGAGCCTTCGTTTAGCTGAAAAAAAATATACACCTTTTGATGTGGAAAAGGAATAAATTAAATAAATCCACAAGTTTTTCCTCCATGTTGTGTATATATTCAAAATACACACTTTCCTAAACAAGGAGAAAAAAGATTAGGGAAAAGAAGACAAGGACAAGAGGGAAAAAAAAAAAAAAGATTTTGCATTTCCAACATCAACATTTTTTCCTCAAAAGTGGAAGCTGCCTATCTGAAGTACAAACAGGAAGAAAAATAGACAAGACAGATGTAGGAATTGCAGAGCTTAAATAAAGTTAAAATAATTCAAATGTTATGATTTATAAGCACATATTATGATCCTTAGAACGCCTAAGCTAACAGGGTTAGGCATTTACCTTAATCAAAGTATACACAGTTCAGTTACCCTAAGGACCTTAAGCATGCTATTTAGTGAAACAGTAAAATTCTGATAACAATTGGATTCAAATCACTGTATTCAAGAATAGCTAAAATATTTTTTCAACTGTCATTGGAAGACAAATATTAAAAGGTCAGATAATAAAGATTTAATTTATTTATTTTAAATATACATTGTAACATTTTAAAGACATTTTCTTGAAAATTCTCTAAAAGATAACTCAAGACTCAAAGAATAAATGCTGAGAGACTGAGAAAAACAAATATTTTCTTTACTACTTTTACTGCAAAAATAAATTAAAAGTTGTCAATAAAATCATTACCAAAAACTTCACAATACAAACTTCTTTTTGAAACTTTAGAGATGTGTATGAATGTCACTGAAGTGAGTATTTTGTTGCTTTAGTTGTCTCAGGTGCAATAGGAAAGCTCAGGTATTGGGAGTGTGTTGTGAAAACAATCAGCAGTAAAAATTTGATGAAAATTCTGTGGGGTTTTTTTACTTTATTTT
>WEIT01019408.1:307188-328711 GCA_013389985.1 Dryoscopus gambensis | reverse complement strand
AACAAAGATTAAGACACAACGGTTTTATGTATATATTGTATAGCTGATGATACTGAGGTAATATTTCGTGCTGGTCACAGAAAACTAACCAGTTTTGAAGTGGATTGCATATGTTTTTTCATTCAGTTTTTGTTCTTTCTGTGGTCTAAACTAATATTAGTAACTGAATGACAAAACCAGGCCATTGATGGCCGAGCTAAGCATTTGTATGGCCTATAGTGAACAGAATGCTTAACCCAAACTACTTTAACCTTGCACTTTTATACAATTAATGAAGTATGTAATGTTTGATTTAGGCCTTTATTCTATCTTGCTTTTCCACAGCCTCCTTGGCAATTTATATTTTAAGCAAAATGGTTGGGACACCTGTGCCATTTAGTTCATTTTGTACCAAGCTTCCATTTTCTCTTCAGTCCAACTGAGAGGTTCATCATGGAGGATGCTCCAGGGTGTGACCAGCAGAAGACACTGAAATGGTGAAGCCTTATAGGTGTTCTTGTTTGTGTCTGGAAACTCAATTCCTAATTTGTTTGACCAGTAATTCATCACAAAACTGTAGAGTGACTGTAGAAACATAAGAAACACTCTTTTTTATTTTTTTGTAATTGTTATTTACATACCTCCTTTTCTATCCCTGCCTTTAACTTCCCGTTTCCCATTCATACTACAGATTGACAAACACCTTAGATGTGCTCCAGTTCAGCTTTGAATTCATCTTTCTCTTATTTTACAAGTCTTAAATATTGGTTTGACTTTCAGAAGCATCTTCTTATTCAGAAAGGTTGAAGGAGGTGTAAAGAACAAGACTGAGGCTGAGGATATCCCCAAATACAAGTGGCAGCGCTGTGCTTGCTTTTAATCTTTCACATGGTTAGTCCGTGAGAAAGCTGACCACCTTTTAAAAGCAGACTTTGGTGATTAATGGGGGAGACAAACCCTCTGTTTTCTGCAATTTTTATCTACCCAGCTGATGGAAGTCAATAAGTAAAGGTAAAGAAAACATTAAACTAACACAGTTTTTCAAAATATACCTCAAATGAAGGCTGTGGTTTTGATGCTCTTGATTTTGGGGCAACTAACAGAGTCTGTCTCTGTGCCTACTTGCTGCCATGCTATGCAATTTTTGTCTGTGTTTGATGCTCTGAGGGATTTATCCTTCTTGCCGTGAAGAAAAAGAGGGAAATGCTCAGACTGATCCAAAATCCCACTCTCTTGATTTACAACATGCTCACAGCAGCAAAGCATGGTAATGTAGCTGTAAAGCTGTCTCCTAGGTCTCAAAGTTCTGACTATTGAACAATCAGTGCTGGCTAAAATGGTCTCCTCCCTTTAATGTCTTTTTCTCTGTTTGCAGTTTCTCTGCATCCTTCCACGTCCATCAGTAACTCCCCTAATGATGTGAGCCTCCAAACAAAACTGTGGCTTTTGTTATGTGATGACTATGGACCCTTGAGATCAAATAACCCCAAACTCTGGGCTGGAAAAATATATTTAACCTTGAGAGAGTTCAATGAGGTTTAAGCACATGCTGATAGCAGTGCATTTCAACCTGTACACCCCTATAAAGACACCTGAAGGGTAATTTTAGAACAGCTTTGGTATCAGTAGGCTCCAGTTCCATAGACAAGGTTAGCATCTGTGTTGGGAAATTTGAGTGCTCTTCAGACTGAAAGAAGTTAGACGAACTAGCATAGAGGCAGGAAAAAGCTGTTATGGATTAAGTGTCTTTAATTATCCAGAAGGCATATTTTTTGTAATGAGATTTGAGAACTGTTTCAAAAATGTAGCTTGAAAATAAGTGCCTGCCTGTTCACTTCCAGGCTTTCTCAAGCATTTTTCCGTACACTGTATCCCATTTTTCTTATTTAGTATGTTTTCGCGTGTTCATAAGTTAGAGAAGGACTCCTGTAAGAGAAGCAGTGCACCAAGACATATCAACAGTGACTTGTGACATCTGCTAGGTATGGTATTGTTTTTATGAAAACGAAAATAAACTTTATTTTAGTGGCCTTAGTTTTGTTACTGAAGGATCTAGGTGTTCTGTTTAGTTTAGTAATTACAAGAACCAGAATGTCTTGAAAAGCCACGTTCTTATTGATCAGGCATCTCTACAATGGTATATTTTAAAGAAATTTATTGGTTCTTCTACACATTTTCAACTAGGACATGTATGATGGAGGTGGCTTTCAGGTCTTGTTGAATTGAATTGTTAGGATTTTAAAAAAGAAGTTGAAAAAGCTCATATTTTAATTTTATACTGCTGTTAATTTTTCATTCATGTATCATTTGTTGTTGATGTTTTTATCTTTAAAAAATTATGCAAATTGGCTTCTTCCTACATTCCAAATGAATGAAAACATGCACACCTCTACCACCCTGCCAGCAGCCTTTCTTTCAACTGGTTATTTTAGACCCTGAAGAATGTAATTTACCTATGTATCCTTCTTAGCATAAATAATCTAAAATCATGGGTGCTTTGGTTTGACTGCCTTACTGATCTTGTGAGTAATATTGAAAATGACAAGCCAGTTTTAACTGCATGTCACTGAAATTCAGACTGCATTTTCTAGTGCCTGGAAAGACATACATTCTTACTCCTGTAATGTGTTAAATGTCTGTTAATTGCTTTTTATTTATATCACTTGTATGACAATGTTGATTTTTTTTCTACAGACCCTAGAGCAGTATGTCCCAAACTTTTCTTGCACTACATCATAGAAAGTCATGTGTGATCCTATTTCTTGAGTAGGATTCAGACAACAGCTACTTTAAAGAGAATTATGGGAGCAGCAGGTGTCATTTGATATGAATTCTACAGGATGTGTTGGACAGAGTAATAGCAATGAACTGTTCTATTCTGTAACGTCTATGAAGAACCAGGAAATCTGCCACCATAGGACCATCAGTTTGACACAGATGAACAGCAAGTAGCTCTGCACTCCATGAGCTGAAAAATTCTTTCTTGGAAATAAGAGGAAAAACTTCAAAATTACTCTCACAGTACGGATCGAACCCATATCTTATTCTGAGAATTTAGATTTTTTGGATACAGCTCAAGACATGCTTTCTTGAGAACTGAAGATATGAGGAGGAATCTCGTCCATGTTTCGAAGACAGTGTTGTTGGCTAGAAGTATTAGTCATCTCCAGACTTCATCTTAGTGCTTTTTCTGTTAGCACAGGGATGAGTGTTTAGAAAACTCCCCCCTAGTTAGAGTTGGAATATGCAGTCTTAGCACTTGCCAATCTACCTCTGTCATGTATCATACCATACCTGTGCCCTTAATTATATTTGCCTGAATGTGTGCACATCAGAGCAGCCTGACTTAGACCGTGCAGCCCCTGAGAGTGGCAAGAGAATTGTATTGATTCATGGCTGACTCTGTTCACTCCCGGTAAACGTCCTGACTTGTTTGGTGTCTGTCACTTACAGCTTGTGTGCCGTCTGCCACTCATCTGCCTGTAAGTCTGGCTGCTTTAGAGAGAGATGCGAGTAGGAGGACTTCAATTCAGACAGGTGTAGCAAAATCTTTTGGGAGGGATATGATGGAAAATATTACTTTATATTTAGTTTTAATTCTCTTTTAATCCTGTTTTGTGCTGTCTTGCTTGGCTAATGCTGAATTGTATGATTTGAAATGCAGTTGATTCTTTTGGCCATAGTGGATTTGCTTCTAACACCTGGTTTCAAGCAGCCTAATGTCTTTTTCAGCAAATACTTCCACATGAAACTCAGCAACAGAAAATCCTCCCAGTACCACCAGTGTTTCTCACAGTCACTACCACCTTGTTTAATCTGCATTCAGGAATTTCAGTAATACCATTCTTATTAAACCTGTTTCTCTCTGTGGATATATTACAGCATTTAATAGCAGGTGGTGAGGCAATTCAGTACAGCACTGCTCAGGCAGAGATGAGCTGTAACAGAGCAGCACTGCTGTTTTCTTTAGTAGACATCGGAATTCGGGAACACACATCCATTTTGGGGGAATGTGTGCCCCATAATTTAGATTAACACGTTCAGGTAAAACTTTCAGTTTACTTTAAATCCCATCGCACTTCATAAGTAGGCAGTGGGAGACTGAACTGCAAAGTGCTGTTTGACTAAGAGACTTTATCATGAAGAGGGATAAATGATGGAGTCTTTATTACACATGAGCAGAGCAAAGCCAGAAGGAGATTAAGAAATCTTACATGAAAAGAGAATAACAGAAGATTAAGCACAGAATCCCGTAGTATTACGTCAAACACCCTCCTGGTATGTGCACTTTAGATACTTGAATGTTTTGCTATTTATACTTTTAACTTTCCATGGTGACTCTGCTCTCTTCACTACAGAAGTGATGTTTCTGTTACATTCAGTTCATTGTAGATGACTTGGGGGCTGTTTTATGAGGATGGAACATGACACAGATTGTTTTGTACATGAATGAATGCATTTCTGATCCATTTGAACGTCCTCTGCCAGCTTTGTTTGAGAGTCTGTAACCTAAAGACAGAGAACATCCTGTGGAACTATTAAAATTGGTTTGGGGTTTCTTTTTTCAGTTCCTCATGCACAACTGCCTACAGCTGCCAAGTGCCTGATCTCGCTGTTGCAAGGCTTTTCTGAGAGCTGGGGCTGTGTTTTCTTCTGAGGTCTGCAAGACAAAGTCTTTGGTAGGTGGGAGTCAATTTTTGTTGAAAATTCTCCTTCTGCAGGAATCACAGCACTATTTTTAATGGCTTTCCAGTTAGTTATCCAATACATGTCTGCCTCTGTTTGACTCGAACTTGAGCCTGACTACCCACCTTCCTGCTGCTGTTGCATCTTTCCAGGCTTTGAAAGCTGGCTGAGGGATTTAGCCGTACAGCCAGTGTTTATTTTGGGTTGTGTAGTTCAGTGACAGGCAATGTGAGGGCGCAGCAGTAAAGCAAGCACTTTATGCAGAGCCGCCTTATTGGAGCTCCCAGCCGGCTGCTCTAAACAGGGCTGGGGATAGGGGGATTCATATGTAGAATTTGGGAGGCAGGTTTGATGCCTGAACCTCTTACTTTACTTTAGAACTCTCCCATTTTACTTGTTGGAAATGTTTAGGTTTGACTAAGTATGTAATTGTAGATTTAAGAAGAACCAAGTTTGGAGTTCATGTGAGACCCTAAACCAGTGCCTGCAATTTTGGGGGGTTTTTTGCACATGTATCACACAAGTTGAATCTGCCTGATGTTAAAGAGCAGATTGTTAGGATTTTTAAAAAGGCAAAGATAAAGGGTCTTTTGCCATTTGTCCACAGGAATATAGCTGTAAGCACAATCCTAGATTCCTCCTTCTGTCCCCAAAGCTCTGGAACATATATATATGTTTCTCCAAAGACAGTGTTGAATGAAATGGCTCATAGCAAGTTACGTACCAAAATGCTTTCTACATTAAAGCTGTGGAAGAACTTTGTTTGTGTGTACTATTGCTCTCTGGATTTTGGAAGAGAGGGTTTCAAGCAGCTTAAGCAGCAGTTACTCCTTAGAACAGGAACTAATTTTTCTCTTGATTTTCCAAATTGATGTTGACTGTTTCATGTTGACTGTCAATCTCACCTTAATGCACGGATGATGTTACTGTCTGATCAAACAACATCTGTCCACCTGGAGTGGACAGGAAATCTCCTGTGCATTACGTGACCAAACTTTCTAACACTGACACTATGAGTTCTAACATGTGGTTTCTCTTTCTGAAATTCAGTACATTGTTGCAGATAGATAACACCACTGTGACAGATGAGTAGCAGGTGACTTGTAGAGCACACCTACGTTGAGAAATGCTTATTGACAATTTTGATACACTGAACTGACTCTTCCTACTAAACCAGCTGGTAACTAACGTTAGGCTTATATGTATCAGCATACCTTGTTTTCCAAAGCACAGTAGCTTTGAAATATTTAACATGTTTCATTTGTTATTCATGCTGCAGTCAAGCACTAATTTGTGTCTTTATAGTACGAACTATTAAAGAATTTTGTTTTAAATACAACTTTTCCCAGGTGGTTCTTGGCTTTTGTGTTGCAGCGGGCTGGCTAGTTCATCTGGATGCTGTTCAGTAGATGGGTGGTGGTACGTCTTGGCCAGTGGTGTGCACATAGCACAGCAGGATTTGTGTGTCCTGCATGGATGGGGAGGCTGCCTGCCTGAAGCCAAAAGCCTCCATGGCACTAGGGTTCCCCGATCTTTCTGCCTTGTGCTGGGGCCCTTTGGGCGCTGGGCCTTGCTCGGAGGTGTAGTGTTGGCTGTAAATACGGCAGGACCATCTTCCCTTCAAAGGCCTTCCCCACATACACTGGTTAGAAAGGACTGCAGGTATGTGATGTGGGTGGGAGAGGAAAAGGCAGGAGTCAGGGGAACGTGCAGGCAGCCCAGAGCGTGCAGCTTGCACACCCTTTGCTTCAGCCTTTTCCTGTTCATTTCAGTGAGAGAGGAGGATAATCACTGTGGGGCAGAACCTCTGCAGGCAGGAACTGAGGACAACCAGGCACTAATCCAGCAAGTCTCATCACACCCCAGCAGCCAGAGTCTGGTAATGACCATCAGATGTTTTCCCTACTTCTGGCTGCTCTCCCAGGTGCTCGGAGACCCCATTTTCTCCTGCTTATCTCTCTCAAAGCTGTGCCTCTGCAGGGACAGCCTGGACTTAACTATTCAGGGGCCAAGCCACAGGGCAGCAAACCTCAGAGCCAGTGGTGTAAATGGCTGGGGCAAGCTGTGCCACCTGCCCTCGGTGGTGCTGCATACAGAGGCACATCCAGACTCTGCAGACAAGCGTTGCCAGAACCCTGGGGCTGGGTGAGATCCAGCTTTGCATATTGAGCTTGTGGCTGGCCTAGAACTGAGTAATACTTTGAAATTTCCCTGGGGATAAAAACATTGTGGTTCTGTCAAAGCCCTCCTCCCAACCAGAAAATTGAATTTTGAGCTTGATGATTCCCTTTCAAGACTGCCAATTTACTTGCAGCTTTATTAATTTCTCTCTTTCCCCCCACGTTAACTCCCGCCTTGATTTTTTTTTTTAATTCAGCCTGTTTAAAGGCTAAAAGTGAAGGTGTATACTTGCACCACTTAAATCCCAGTGGCTCTAATCACAGATTTGGCTGTTCATGGTGCTGTATGGAAACAGTTGCTGCCAGTTAGCAGAGGAGCTGACTACCCAGCCTGGATATTTGTTGCTAAGTTCATGGAGATGGATGAGAGAATGGAGTCACTAATGCAACTGTGATGAGTGTGTCTCTTCTGTGGGTCATTTCTGAGGGCTCCTCTGATGGGTCCCCATGGGGACAAGGACCATGGTTATGCTGGCATGGGAGAGGATCAATAGAGGCAGGACAAGGACAAATGTCTGGATTCAAACTCAAGTCACCCGAGAGGGGATAATGTGATGAGCTCAAGGAAAGGTCCCTTGCACCCTCAGCGGGAACAGAGCGGGGATGATGTCCTCATTCACCCTTTGTATGTGAGGGACTGTGTATTTGCCAAGACAGAACTAATGTTGTGTGAAGCACTGTGTGCAATGGATAAAACATCCCAACCTACAAGCAGAAATTTTGCAGATTTACATTAGACCTATTTTGCAATCACTATGGTTAATTTAGCATCCTGGCTCCTAAACTCCTTTCCAAGGTGAGTCACCCCCAAGCTGGGTATCTCACCTTGCTCACATGCAACACCCAAGGCTCTCGGTGCATGACACTTTCCAGCTGCTACAGCAATACAAATAGCCACTAAAAAATCCAACCTCATTAATCACCTTCACTCAGACTGACTTTATAATTAGCATGCAAGAGGCACACACCAACTTAATAAAATTAGCGGTAATTAGTGGCCCTGACACACATGTAGAGCCAACACAGGCACCAGCTGGAGCATGGGGTGTGCAGCTCCTGTGGGCCTCGTGCCCATGGCACAGCACCCAGCAACACCTTGGGACGTGGAGGATGCTGACTCTGATCTCTCACCATGGAGATAGGAAGGTGAATGCCAATGAACAGCAGCTTGCATGATCCCACACAAATGGAATTAAGCAAGTTACTCTGCTGATGTAAACTGATGCCAAACCCTTAATATTTATAGGCTGGCCAAGTATCAGAGCTGCAGTGATTTATGTGGATGTCTAACCTTAGCACTGCTTTTTCCTCATAGCTGGTGTGTTGACTCAGTGCCGAACAGCAGAATGAAGTACATTTGTTAAAATATTGCAGTATTGTAGAAGCCTGGGGACAAATCCAACTTCTCAGGTAAGAGAAGTGATGAACAGATCAACCAGATCCACTCTGCAGCTAGGCAAACCTGTCCAGGCACTTGTGAGTCATTGCTGCACAGGGTTTTATTGCTTAACAGGGTTTTGTTCATTTAGAGTCCTCTGAGGATTGATTTGTTTTGGGGTTTTTTCTTCTATTTGTTTGGAATTTTTTCCTTAATCATCTCATTTCTAACATCCAACCTCAGCTGGAATGAAAGTAAGATTAAGTGCTAGTTACAAAATGAAAAACAACAATGAACCTGCATGCCACAGCATGAAAACAGAGCTGCTACGGAAGGGATATTTTTATACAGGTTATCTGAAAAGCAAACAAACTCCAGCTGTTTTCTTGCTGCTGACATTAATTAAAGCAGGAGGGCTGATTAACGCTGTGGACTTGTTTCTGCTGAAAATCTCTCTGCTGCATCCCCCTGGATTTGACAGTTCACTATCAATTTGCTTTGCAACCGAGGCGCTCATGCACATCCCTCTGGAGTGGCTGTGGCTCTTCAGTAACGCCCAGGACATCTGATACTAAGTGGCTTTGTCCATATGCTCACATCATGTGGTGTTCATGTTCAACAGTAAAAACCCTTTTTGCCATGCCACGAGCTGTGTTACACCCCAGCAGATCCCATCCTCTCCATCATCACGGGGCTCATCAGCAGCCCCCTGCCAAGTTTGTACAACCATGAGAGCAAAAACCCCAGGCCCAACTCATGGTGATCAGGCTTTAGGGGAAATCAGTGTTTAAACATATTAAGGGCAGAACTCTAAATCAAAATAAAAACCTGGCCGTTCTTGCCTTAATTAGATTCAACAGTGCTAAACACAGTGCTGGAGGCAATTACCTCCAGCAAGGGTGGTGATTTATATCTGGAGTGGAAACATCCTCATGTAGGAAGGCTGGAGGTAAGGAACATCTCTTTGCAGCCTCCAATTCCAAATGAAACCCTGGGGTTATTCTTCCTGAATCCATGCCCAGCTTGGCTGTCTCTGCTTAGAGAGCCATAGTTTAATTATATATATATACTCTCTGATTATATCAGAGATGGCAGCTTGAAGCTTCAAGCTCCTGAAGCTTGAAGTTGGAAGTCAGCAAATTAGAGAGGGCAGAAGGAGTCTCATTTTATTCAGTAAGGTGTGACAGTAGTTTTAAATCTCATACCTGGGTCCTGGAAGGGAACATAGATCTATATGAGCTGTGATGGTACGGTTCGTGTCAATGTGAAGACTAAAACTCTACTGCACTTGCATTAAAGATTTTCTTGGCTTGGCTAATGAGAATTGACTGATGTGATTCTCACAATCACTCGCACTCACCCAGATACAAGGCTGTGGGACCTCTCCTGACAGAGACCTCAGGCTGACAACATTAATCTGTGGGTACGACTGGAGCAATGCCTCTTCAATTAAGGTGCCCAGAGCAAGGGACAAGCTCTGTGTCCCTGGCTGAAGTGTGTCACTGGTTAACTCAGCCCCAGATACAAACTGGCACACGGCCACGCCGTGGCAGTGGGAGCTGTACCAAAAGCACGAGGGTGTTTGTGCCGGGGACTTACCCTGTGTGCCCTTGGGGGACAAGAGGAGCCAGTGAGGGCTGGCGCGATGCTCCATCCCTACAGCTGCCGTGCCCTAGCACAGCGCAGCCTCTCTGAAACCTCTGGTGACAGGCATCCTACAGGCTCCCCTGCCTGCCCACTCCAAAGGTAGACTTGGAAAGTATTCCCCAACAGCTCAATTAGATACAAGTCTTGTCCCTCCTTTGGGCTGTTTACCTTGTAAGAAGCTGAACGTGAAGGCGATTTTCATCTTCCTTTTTTCTCTAAATTATTGATGTCACTAAACTGTTTTGTTTTTTTTTAAATTTTTTTTTTCAGTCTTCAGAGTTGAAACAGAAACTTTTGAAACGTTTTCTCCTCTATCTCTTTTTGGCTTCAATGCCTTCTTTTTGGCAAAGACATCTAACAATGAAAAGACATTTCACTGGCTGTGCATATCATCAGCCATTAAAACTCCATATGCAAAGATGAAGTAATCTGGATGCTTTTGGATGGATTTATATCCTTGGGCAGTAAGATTTCCCAGCCTCATACATGGTGATTGGTCTTTTTGTGCTATATGACTACTGCTGGGCCTGTTTTTTCTCTCTTTTTCCCTTTTAAAACACAGAGATGTGCATGTGAGACAGTGCCATCCCCCAGGGAAACCTTTGAGCAAGATCAGGGGCTCTCGAAGGATGCAACACCTGGGTCAGGCATCTGAAACCCCTCCCACTGGCCCCATGCAGCAGAAATCAACTCCTTCCACAGCCCAGACTACCTGAGGTCCACTATAAGCACTGTGGCAAGTCCAGGGGATTTAGGTCGCAAACACTTGCCCAGGTGAAACAAGAATTAAAGGTAAAGCCAATGATTTTGTCTTTGCTTTTCCTTACCAAATGCTTTGCACGATTGCTTGCTAATTAATACAGGCTCTTCTTTGCAACTCACAAGCAGGTGAGATGACTTGAGTTACTGACAAATAAGGAGGACTTCAGATTGTCAGGAGGACTGCTGGCTGCTGTCCCCGATTGCTAGCCTGTATATTAATTATTTTCCTGCTGATTCAGAGGGAAGATAGCCAAGCTGTGAATCAGCCCTACCTCTTCGTGCAACACCTATCATTTCCCTAGATCTCCTCTCCAAATCCCAGCCTGGGATTGGCAGGGCTTTGTTAATGAGATCAGTAATTGCAGCACGAGCTGTACAGTTGCAGAGTCGGGAGTGAACTGGAGTAACTCTGCTTTCTTCCACATTGCAAAGCGGAAAATTGAAAATGCTAACTGTCAGCTGGNCCGGCTCCAACAGCTTATGAAGATGGTAAAGAGAATACATACTTTTGGATACATTTTACACTGTAACCTAGGACACTCTGCTTTCTTCCACATTGCAAAGCGGAAAATTGAAAATGCTAACTGTCAGCTGGACATAATTTTCTCCAGAAGATGGATTGATATTTACTTTTTTGCAGGATCAGAGGGTTCCTGGTTTCTTTGCCATTGCTCTTCACACAGACTGTGCAACACCAACTGCTTTAAAAAAACCACTGAGAATCCGAAACACAAAAAAAGCCCAAGTTCTCAGCTCCTGACCACTGTCCAGCAGCCAAGACATGCCTCCTTGTGTGAGTGAAAGTAGATATGACACAGATTTAATGAGGCAACACCTTCTTGGCAGCACCACAGGTCTCCTCAGAAACAGTCTCATTACTTGTTTACTTGATTAATGCAGCTGTGTTGTGCAAAAAAAATGGGAGAAAGGTATTTGGAGGGTCAAGTAAATAAGGGTTGAAAAAAAGCCCCATAGCTAGCTCATCAGGGTCTGCTGAAGCTTAGGCAGGCCTCAGACATATCATAGTTTTGGGGGTTGTGGAGAAGCATTTCTGGGAACCCTCTGAAGACTTAAGGGGCCTTGTCACCCTGTCTGCAATGCCTGAGGCTGCACTGGTGATACAGAGCATCTAAAATTAGAATCATGGAATGGTTCTAGTTCCATCTAGATCATCTAGATCCAACCCTGCTGCCACGGGCAGGGATATCTTCCACTAGACCAGGTTGCTCAAAGCCCCATGCAACCCAGCCTTGAACACTTTTCCAGGAATGGGGCAGCCACAGCTTCTCTGGGCAAATATTATTGTCATCTTCTCCTCAAGACTGAAACATTCCCATTCTCTAAAACTTCATAAAAGAGGGAAGTGGAGGTATATGAGATGCCATGGGTTTAGTTACCATCCAGTTTACTGGCGTGTGAGGGAACTGTCTGCTGGTAACCACCAGTCTCACCAGCAGTGCTGGATAACTGCTGCTTTTCCCAGTGAACTTTTAAAAAGCATATCCAGAGCTTTTAAAATTATGCTTGAGTTCGTTTCTCAAACTGGCAGCAGTGAAAAACTACTGGTGTCAAAGATCTCTGAAAAAAGTACATTTGGGAACATCTCCTTCTCCTACATAGTCTTTTTGGCTACAGTACAGTAGTCTTCCCCTAAAACATAAAGCTTGGCGAGGAGGAAGCAGCAGAAGTCTACCTTCAGACACTGCAAGAAGCGAGGATGATTTCTGAGCACACGCTGAGTACCCAAGTCAAGGTTCTTGTGAACTCCCAAGCACAGCATCTGAGTTACAGTTCAGGGGGCTTAGATGAGGATGTTAAGAAGTGCCTTGCTCCTGGAGATTTCACGAAGAATTACATCACTATTGTTTTTTCCCCCACAGCCTCAGCTCTACCTTTGCAGCCTGTCTGTACTGCAGCAAATAAATCTTGACTGCACTGATGGTTTTATGCTTGCCTTGTGTTTGAAGCTCAGCCCAGATGAAGCTGAGGTGTGGAGGTGACCTCTCCAATTAATACTCAAGCAATTTCCCCTGAGCTCTGTAATCCGAGACACCTGGGAGCAGATTTTGGAGTTGGTTTCCTCACCAACTGCAGGAGTCAGCACAAGGGCTAGAGCTGGCTGCACGCTGATGCTAGGTCAAGGTTAGGCAGATAAACAATACATAGAAGGAAGTACCCTACAAGCCTCCAGGACATGTCCTAGAGATGTTCCTTGCTGAAGAAGAGAAGGTTGTAGAATGAAAATATCTGCCTTGGAAGTGGTGGGGAGATTCACAGGTGTCAAGTTCCCATGGGATGATAGTGATGAAAACAGGAGGGCATTCCTGTGCAGGGGAACAAAGGGACTGTTGGAACACACGGCCACCACGGCAAAGTATCCCCAGCCCCTCCAAAACCTCCATTTCCTTGAAGAGCAATGGATGTGAGTGGCCAACGCACAGGTCCTGACGGAGGTAGCTCAGTAGGAAATATATTGCACAAAATTAATAAATTCTTGGGGAAATTTGTCCTTTCAGATCCATTGGCTACTCGTCTTACTGTCTTGTCTTGTAGGCAATCATCTGAGTCACATTTGTCTTCTTCTGAGAGCTTTACTCTACATTTGTGGTAGCAAGGACTTGGTCAGGGTGTTCCCATGAGGTCCAACATTTGCCTGCTCCTCCTCCTCAGGTATGGCCACTCCAAACACCAAGGAGGGCAGTCCAAAAGTAACATCTGAGGATCACTGTCTGGAAGGACAAAGTCTTCTGCCACAGGAGCCAGGCAGTGCTTTGATGTATCTGCACCTTATAAATGGGCAATATTGCTATAGGCAACTGGGAAACAAGGAAAAACTCATAGCAGAGTTTTCCAAAATTTCCTTAGGAAAAGCAAAGCCTGCCTTTCTGTGAGTCCTTCCGGAACAGGACATCACTTTTGCACAGCGAGCATGACTGGAAGGAGAGGGAAGCTTTTATCAAGCAAAACTAGGTCTCCATTACATCAGTGTAAATCCAAAGTAATTCAAGTGATCCCAGGGTTGATTTAGGCTTGTGAAGCCAAGATCAGAATTTGATCTTATATCACAACAAGCTACTTATCTGCAAGAAGAGTTTTGTGGAAGAGCCTTGATATGCAGCTCTGCCTTTCCCAGACTGGGAGCTGCTGGAATCAGGAGTTTCCATGTCTCTCTGCTGGGAGTTGAAGGCAGGGATGGTGACAGAAGGGGAAAAAAACTTCCTTATTTTTGTGAAGAATAGGATCAGCAGGCAAATTGCCTAAAAAATGCTTGTCAGGACTGTTCAGAGTCAGCATTTGTTAGGACAGACCTGTCTGACCTGTCACAAACAAACAGCAGTTGAGAGGCCAGCGGTGCCATTTGCTCCTTTCATTCCTCTCCACTCTAGGGAATGTAGGATTGCTGGCAACCTGCTTGTTTTCCAAACAGTCCTGCTTCTCACTGTGGAAAATCCTGTGTAAAAATCAAGGTCATTGACTGAACTTCTATAACAGTGTCTGCTCTCAGGCAGAGGTGCACTCCTACCAAAGCAGCTGAGCCCTGGCCGCCTCCAGGAGCGTGGTCATGGCTGAATGACGACCAAAATCCTGGAGGGTTTGTGGCCACGAATTGCAGAATGGTTTGTGTTGGCAAGGACCTTAATGGCCATTTAGTTCCAAACCCCCTGCCATGGACAGGAACACTTTTCACTGGATCAGGTTTCTCCAGGCTCTCATCCAGCCTGGCCTTGAATACTGCCAGGGATGGAGCAGCCATACCTTCTCTGGGCAACCTGTGCCAGTGCCTCACCATCCTCACAGGAAAGAATTTCTTGTCAATATCTAATCTAAACCTTCCCTGTCAGTTTGAAGCCATTCCACCTCGTCCTGTCACTCCATGCCCCTGTCAAAAGTCCCTCTCCAGCTCTCTTGTAGCCCCTTTAGGCACTGGAAGGGGCTCTAAGGTCTCCCTGGAACCTTCTCTTCTCCAGGCTGAACAACCCTAACTCTCTCAGCCTGTCTCTGTAACAGAGGTCCTACCCATCCCTGGGTGTGTTCAAGGCCAGGTTGGATGGGTCCCTGAGCAACCTGGTCTAGCGAAAGATGTTCCTGTCCATGGCAGGGGTTTCTAATTAGATGACATTTATGGTCCCTTCCAAGCCAAATCACTCTGTGGTTCTGTGAAGCACTCATGGGAGACCAGATCGACGCAGGGTAGGAAAGGTGTTAGAGTAAGTCCAGCTCTTTTCTGATTATGCAGTGCTGAGCAAAAGGCTGCTCACATGGCCATGGGACTGGGGACCTCAGCCCCATTTCCCATGCTTGTGTCACCTGGTGTCACCCCTAAGAGAAGGATTCAAGGAGGATTCAGGATAGAGGAGAAGAGTAAATGCTTAAGCAACCATGTGCTGCCAGAGCTTGATGTGTGATACCTGAGTTACCGTCTATAGATACAATCACAGATAACCTTTCCTCCGCTGATTTACCTCGCTGGATTTTCAGGGAAAGGCCAGTCTCAGCATCTCTCAGGGCCACAGCTCCCACCCTGATCTCAGGTGCAGCATCAACCCTCTCCTCCACTAAGAACCACAATGCCATGATTTCATTCTTCTAATCAAGGACTTTCTTGCTGCTTGACTTCCATGTTGCTTAATAACAGACGGCCCATTAGAGAGCTGCTTGATTTGTGACTGTGCAGAAGTAAGTGCTGATAAAGACAATTAATTAATTGTATGGATTTCCCAGCAGAGCTCTCACTTAGCGTGAGCTGTCTGCCAGCCGGTCACGGTGCAGATCACACTGCGGGTGCATCCCAAACCGCGGCCGATGCATTCAGTGAGGCAGAGGGCGGGTGTCAGCAGGGCTCAGCATTTCCAGCTTGCATTGTATGCAGAAACTGGGAAAAAATGGGTCTGTTCATGATGAATGGTTCCAATACGGATCTCTGGGTAGATGTCATTGCTGCCATTAAACACTTGGCTGCCGTGCTCACGCCGCTCTCCTGGGGATGGTTCCGCAGCAAGCCACAAAGTGAGGATCATCTGGCTGCCAGCAACCCCAGGTTATTCCTACCCAGTTTATGAACTGAATTTCCTACTTAAGTTGGCCATAGACTCACTTAGGTTGGGAAAGTCCCCTAAGGTCATTGAGCTCAGCCATTAACCCAGCACTGCCAGTCCACCACTAAATCATGTCCCGGTGGTTCACGGTAGAGGAGAGTGGAAAGGGAGCAGAAGCCTGACCCTAGAGAGTCTTAAACTAGGAGGAAAAGGGTGTTACAAGGTCTCATAGTTGCAAGAAGATGCTGATGATGTTCGAATGGGAAATGAAATACGAGTATTAACAGAAGGGAAATGCAGCTTCTGAACTGTCTGCCAAGAGAGGTGGCAAAATCTCAGGCAAGGGCCTGTCTGCATGGGTGACCAAAGCATCTCAGGTGCCCTCTGAGACCTCTCCCCGACTAAGCACCTCCCCACCCTCTAGCAAAGGTTTTTTAGGGGCACTGCTGAGTTCAGCCCTGAGACAGGCTTTAAAAGTGGAAAGTCCCCGGCCCACGCTTTGCGGGGCTCCACAGGGTCTTGCTGAACATCACAACATTGCCTTTCAATAGCCTCAACTTCTCCATCATGGTCAAGGACAGCAATTTAGCTTCTCATCCAAGAGCTGCTTCTGCCAAAAATAAGAGGAGTTGCTACAGTTTGCCTTTTTGTCACAACTGCTGGTCCTTTGGTCACAATGACCCCCATAAATAAAAGAGCTAATTAATGCCCATCTCCTCCCACCGGTGATTGACTATGACCTTGAGTGACCTTGCTTAATTTAACTTTCTCAACCAGCTATTTTGGACAGCGAATAATTTAACATCCTTGTGACCCCAGTCTTGCGTCTCTCCTGCCAACTGGCTCTGCAGTTTAAATGAACAGCAATAAATAAATACATATCTGCAGAGGGACCTAAATGACTCCCATTACTGGAGCATCTGAAGGCCTGCTTAAATAAATCAAGTGAGTAGGAGATTATGCTGCAATCATGTGGAGAGGGAAAGGAGAGAATACATTACTGGTATTCCAGAGGCTGCAACTCAGGGGCGAAAAGCTTTGCAGAACTCAGAACAATGAGGTTTAATTCAAGAGCAGATGGACAACCAGAGGCCCATTGTGTGATGTCTTCAAAGAGGAGCAGAAGATTGCAACCTGATGGGATCACCAGTGCTTAGAACTCTCACCAGGCAGCTCCTGCCTTGGGGATGAGGGTGTTGGAGGTTGCTCCTTGGCATGAAAGAGAGGGTATGGGCACCAACCACCCACCTGAAGTCATTGTCTCACTTTTCTCCCCCAAACATGCCCTCAGGAGGGGAAAGCTGGCCTTGTAGGAGCAGGGACAGCAGGAGTAAGCAGTTCTTCAACTCACACTGCTTTGGGTAGGCAGACACTCATTTTGAACCATCCCAGGATTAAACCTCACCTTGGGGGTTCCCTGCATGAGTAGGAACAACAAACATTCCTGGGAGGAAGTTAAACCTCACTAAGTCATCTGCTTTGAAATCCCAGAATGAATAATGGTATTCTTTTTGTTGGAGGACTCACTGGCTGCAACTCTCCTTGTCCATTTTGCCTTTTACTTTATTCCTACTTATCTTTCAGGGTCTGGTTTTAAAGCATTGTTATTTTTTCTTTCCCCTGCACAGCCTTCATGTCGGCCCTGTCACTGTGGCCTCATTTGCATCACACTGAGGAGACCAAAGTGTCGCTATAAATCGTATTTACATAACTTTCCTTCCCCCGCTGAGGCTGAAATCGAACATGCAGCTAAGTTAATCAGGAAGATCTGGGCCTGCTATGAGTGCAGGCTGGGGCTCCACGTCCCTGTGGGGCAAGAGGAATGTCTAGGGACCCACTTGCTGCTTAAATGCAGTGGAAGAGCTTTTCCCTAATGTTTTCTAGCTTTTCCCTAATGCTTTCCAGCCTGCTAACAAAATAAAAGCCAGACTCCTGCTGCTGATTTTTCTCAAGGGTGAGTCCATTTTCTCTTGTTTTTAATTTCTCCTCTTTTTAATCCTTTCATCCAGCTCTGCACAGCACCACCCATCACCCCTGTGGGTGACAAACTCTGTCCTGTGCTCCTCTGTCCCCACATTCCCAGCAGTGAGAGCCTCCCCCTCAGCAGCTTTGGGGTCAAATGTGTGAAACAGCTCAGTAGGAAATTAATTATTAAAGCAAGCCCACAGTGGCTAACTGGGCAGGAGGTACCTCTACTGGTGAGAGGAAGGATGGATGATCATATTAATTAATTTACACTGATGGAGTGTCTCTCAATCAAAACACATCACAAATCAAAAGAGGCTCTATGCTCTCCTTGCCCTCCCAGGGGGCAGCAGCAGCACCATCAATCCCTGCCCTCGTCTGCCTGGTAGCTGGTTTTAAGGCTATTAAGAGGATTTGGGGGTTGGAGACCTGTTTAGGGTCTACTCTTCCCCCTTACAAATCTTCAGAGATTGAGGGTTTGTCTTTTATTTTGGTCTTTGCTTTTTGCTGCTGGAGTTTCCCACCGTGGAGGGGGTGGTGGCTCAGCACTGCACATAGACAGGCTTGACACTAAATATAGCAGGGGTTAGGGTTATTTTCTTAGGTGATTTTGATGAGGGGAGAGAACAGAGATGTATGAAACACCTGGTTTTGAGCAGCCCTGACATCTGTGCGGGAGAGGGGAAAACACGCAAAGAGAAGGATAATGTTAGAAAACAGCTTTTGCTGCCAAACAAAGCCTTCGTAGAACTACACATTTTTGGCTTTCCTATTCATTTAACTAATAAATGAATAATTGTAACACAAGTATTGCATGAATTGAATAAGCAATGAAATTACAAAACTAACAGGAAAATACCTTAATACGGACAGTCGGGGAGAGTTTCAGATAATGAGAAATTGGAGGAAATGGCTGGTGCTAGAGGAGGTGAATCATTCACGTGATTCGTGGTGACCACGTACAGCTGCAGGTGACACCCCGATGGGAACAGGAGCCTGTGCCAGGCCAATGCTGCTCTGGGCACGGCCTCCTTTCTAATTTTATCACCAAAATTTTACTGCATTACCACTAATGTGGCAAGCAGATGTCCTCAAGCATTCACTCTGTCACTGGCAGGCAGCAGCTAACCCTTAGCCCCATTTTTTTGTTGTTTAAGAGTCTTACCACCCATGATTTCAAACATGAGAAGTTTATTCCTGTCATGTCTAAATGTTTTCTTTAATTGTTCTTCCCTTGCCATCTATTTTTGGCTTGATTTATGATAAACCATGAACACTACCAATAAAATTTTGTGTCAAGTCAGCACATCAGATCAGAGCTGCCCCGAACAGAGGGTTTGCAAAACCTCACTGGCTCCTTCCTGCTGAGGGAGATGCACTTTTGTGTGGGCCATTGTCGTGGTTTGACACTGGCCCAACACCAGGCACCCATGAGAGTCACTCACTCACCCTCCCCTACCACAGTTGGGGAAAAGGAGGGAAAAGAGGAAAAAAAGGTTAATGGAGGCTTCATGAGTGAGATAAGGAGAGCAGAGGAGGGTGATGAGAAGTAAAATAAGCCTTTAAAACACCTTCCCCACCCCAGGCCCTCCCTCCTTCCCACCAACAGCACAGGAAGGCAGGGCAGGGGGGTTTTGGTCAGTCCATCACCAGGATTTTCTTCCGCTGCTCCAGGAGAAGAGTCCTCCCCTGTGAGGCTGTGGGGTCCCTCCCACGGGACACAGTTCTCAGTGAACTTCCCTGGCGTGGGTCCACTCTCACGAGCAGCAGCCAAACCGCCCCTGCTGCAGCGTGAGTCCCTCCGACGGGCACACAGCCCTCCCAAAACTGCTGCGCCGTGGGTCTCTCTCTCCCCCCACGGGGTGCAGTCCTCCAAGGCCAGGCTGCTCCAGCCTGGGAGCAGGGCCCTCTCTCTCCACCGGTCTGCCACTGGATCACAGCCTCCTCCAGGCACCCACTGGCTCCAGCGTGGGCACCTCCCAACGGGCTGCGGGTGGATCTCTGCATCCCCCGTGGACCCACGGGCTGCAGGGGCACAGCTGCTTCACCATGGTCTTCACCACGGCCTGGAGAGGAATCTCGGCTCCAGCGCCTGGAGCACCTCCTCCCCCTCCTTCTCCACTGACCTTGGTGACTCCATGTTGTTTTTTCCCTCACATGTTCTCACCTCCTCTTCTCTGACTGGAAGCAAAAACCCCTGACTTTGTTTTGATTTTCTTCTTAAATATGTCATCACAGAGGCGTCACCAGCCTCTCTCATTGGCCCAGTTCTGGCCAGCAGCATGTCCATCTTCAGAGCCATCAGCCACTGGCTCTGCCAGACAGGGTGGGAAGCTCCCAGCAGCTTCTCACAGAAGCCGTCTTTGCGGCCCCCCTGCTACCCAAAACCAGGCTGTGCCAAACCAATACAGTCATGTTTAGTGTTCCCCTCTAGAATGTCTGGTTGTGAGCTGGGAAAGCTTTCCACCAGCCTGGACATCTTGGCCCCATCACCAGCCCCTTGATGCCTGTTGCACATTGACCTCCATGGATGTGCAGGAGGGCCAAGTGCATGCCTAGCCTTTGGTTGCCCCCGTCCCAGTGTCTCAGCCTCCCTTTTACAAGAGAGAAAAGGAGATTAACTTTGGTCTTGGGCTGGAAAACACGTCTCCTCAGCCTCTGTGATCATGCCCCATACTACTTCTTACTGGGGGATGTGCCCTTTGCAGCCAAATCCTGCAACCTCTGATGACTCTTTCCTACACTCTCCATGGGTTATGTCCCAATGCCTCCCAGCTGCCTGGTGTCTAGGTGGCCCAGCTGGTGGTGGTGCATGGTGCTCCAGTTTGTCCGGTTCCCAGCGCCAGTGCAAGGTCCCAGGAAGTGCCAGTGGGACTTTGTCCTGTTATCTGGTGCCAGGGCAATACTGGGCCAAGTGCCAGTGCCTGGAAAGTCCCAGTGGCTAGTGTCCAGTGGTATGCAGGTGCTGGTCCCAGTTCCCGTTCCCAGCTTGAGGTGCTGGTGTCAGGATAGCCCCAATTCCACATTCCTGTTCCCTACCCAGAATGATGCCAGCTCCTGTTCCCACTGATTGGCCTGTTTTCTGGATGATCCCAGGTCTTGGTGCCTGAGCAATGCTGGACCTGGATCTCGATTCCCAGCGGGGTTCCAAGTTCACCAGACTGGTCCCCAGCTCCTGGACTGTGGGACCTGATGAGGCTGACAGCTGGTCTGAAAGCCTCACAGTTTGACTTAAAAACAGTCAAAATCCACCCGTGAGAACCTGCAGTCACAATGAAAGCCACAGGGATAGCCAAGAAGATAATCAATGAAAAAAGATGTTCTTGGTATGGAACATAAGAGTGTACAAGAAGGAACTTGCATATAATATGTAACTAATTGTTTGTATAGTTAATTGTATTGCTGTTTGAATGGTCATGGTTTTTTAGACAGCCCTGTCATTGTTTGCTAAGCAGCCAGTCATAGTAAGCTACAGTAATTGTGAAGAGGTATAAGAATAGTAGCAAAGAATAATAAAAAACTTTTGCTTCTTACGGCTTTGGATTACAATAAGTAGGTGTCGTGTGTCCATCTCTACCGTGACACTGGACCAGCGCCAGCTGGCGCCGTTCCCATTTCCCTCTACCGGGTGGTGCCAGTCCCCAGTCCCAGTAGCGACCACAGTCCCCAGCAGTGGGGAGTGCCGGTTTCCGGTGCCGGTTCCCATTCCGAGTGAGAGTTCTCGGTGCCGGTTCGCTGTCCAGTTCCCGATCCCGTTCCCGGTTCCCAGTGCCGGTTCCCATTCCCGTTCCCGGTTGCCATTCCCGGTGCCGGTCCCCACTCCCGGTGGCACTGGCAGTGGCGGTGCCCGGTCCCGCTGCGTGCCGCGGGTGCCGGCTCCGGCTCGGCTC
>WEIT01019408.1:237519-307112 GCA_013389985.1 Dryoscopus gambensis | reverse complement strand
TCGTCCCTGCAGCCCCGCCGCTGCTCCCTCCGCGGGGGGACGGCTCCGCGCCCCGCCCGGGGGTCCCGCCGCGTCCTCGGGGGATGCTCGGGGCACCTGTGGCTCTGCGAACCAGGGGCAGCTTCATTCCTGGGGTGGGGGTGGGGGGAGGCAGTGCGTGTTTGTATGTGAGCGTGTATGTGCGTAAGGGTTTTTTGGGGAAAAAAAAAGCCCGAAGCAGGCGTCCGCCGCCTCCCCTGCGCGGAGCACGCTGCTGCCCTTGCCTTCAGCATCGCTGGTGTGAGCGCTGGTGTTTGGGGGTGCTGGAAGTCGGGGTGGTGCCTAGGAAAGTTGCATCCTGGATGGTTAAAACCCCACAGCTGCCCCCCAGTCCAGCTTGTGGAGCCAGGCTGGACAGAAACTTTGAGCAGCGAGGCCTCGGCGCTGGCTGGAGAGCAGGATTTCTGCGCTGAGAAAAAATCCTGAGGTTTCAGTATTGTTCTTTGTTCCCTTTTTTTGGAACAAACGCAGGGGCTTTTAGAAAGTCGCCTGGAAAGTTAAGGCAAGAGAGCTCCTGCTCCCAAGGCAGGCTAACTCACTGCTAGCGTGCAGGAGACTGATGACTTTTGGGGTTTCCAAGCAGAGTTATGAATCTGAATTTCCCAAATCCTGTCCTTTTCTCCCTTCCCTGAAAAATGTTATTTTGAGCTTGAGACACCCGCCTAGTGCTTTCTAGCAGAGGGTGTCCCATTGGTTATCTATCCCTCTGGTCTTCTATCCCTCACCTCCCCCTCTGGTAGCTGCAGGTGAGCCCACACCTGGCTCTGCAGATCCACCCTGTGTCATGCTTGGATATTTATTATATTTATTTATTACCATTTACCATTTCTGTTTGGGTGCTGTGTTAGCTCTGAGCTTGGTGGGGAGTTTAGCCACAGCAAATGGAGCCGGAAGCAGAGCAGCGAGCTCAGTGCGTTGTGGAGAATGCTCTTAAATCCTCGGCTGCTTGTCTTGCTGCATCCAGCAAGGACCGTGCTGCAGGCTTTCCCCAGGGCACCTTTTACCTCCATCCCTTCTTGCATCTCAGAGGGATCCTCCTGCCAGGGTCAGCCTGGGTTCCAAATGTGCTGAACTGGTGTTACACTGGAAGGAGGGCAACACAGGGTCCCTGAAGCTGCATCTCCCACCCCTCACTCTGCACATGGATAGTGGGTAGCCCAGGGCAAGTGCAGGGAGCGTGGCTGGCCCTGCTGCTCACAGTAGCAGTGAATTGAGGAGGAGCAAATTTTGGGATGCAGGTGAGAGCAGGTTTCACCTGTTGGGAACATCCTTGGGGCAGCAAGGACTAGGGAGAGGGAAAAGCAGCAGTCAGGCATGGATGGAGGTGCAGAGCCTGATCGAAGTGCTCACCACTTAGCTCCTGCTGGGTGCAACATACTGCTACAGGCACACCTGTCCTGCTGGGATCGATTTCCCCCTGCCCTTCCCAGGAACACCAGCTGCCTCCTACTTATTTAAGCAATTCTTTAATGTGAATCACCTGAGGCTCAGCTCCAGCCTGTGACCCAGGCAGTGGGGTTGTAAAACCCAAGAGGGAGTGAGGGATGCTCTTTCAGAGACCCTCTGTCCGCTCTTAGGAGCGGGATGTGAGGTCTAAACCCCTCCTGCAGCGGGTGCATGCCTGCAGGTGCTGCTGCGGGTGTGGGGGCTGGCTCGCTCGCTGGCTGGTGCTTGCCAGCAGCCGTGTGCCAGAACTGGTAGGGACAAACTTTCTCGTTGGCAGCAGAGTTAAGGATCAAGGCATGAGCAAAAGGAAAAGCAGGTTTTGAGGAAGTCAGCAGGGCTTGCTGTAGCAGGCCCTGCTCAGAGTGGAAATCAAGCCCCTTTGTCGTGTCGTAAGGACACCATGGTGAGATGCAGAAGGAATAATGCCATCTGCAAAGCAGTGACACATGAAATAGGGGCGAAGTGACATGACCAAGGTACTCAGGGGTTTTGTGGCAGACTCAAGTCCACCCTGCTCCCTGCCACCAGCACCCCAGTCCTTGTGTGAAATTACTTAGGTGGGGCTTTGACATGGCCACAAGCCCAGGAAAATCTCTGCCCAGCTGCTGTGTCCACCGTGGCATTGTCTGTTCAAGGGAGCTTTCAGCTGGTGGTGAACAACTACCGTAGGTACTCTCAGGCCTCTGAGGTGGAGGGAGATGGAAACCCAGAACTGTTACTGAAGGGGACTGACCTGTAGCTGTGCTCCATTTTTAGGGAAAGGAGATGCTCCAGGTCTCCTTTACCTGGATGTGCCGGCGCTTTACATGGTGCATGTGGGAGTATGTCAGTGGAGAAGATTTCTGCTGGGGGGGCGTGGGGGAGGTGACAAAGGGCACTGCTGGACAGATTAAGCCCACGCAGCAGAGCTTAAATCTGTGTAAAGCCTTTAAGAGAGGATCTGAGCTCATTCTCATTTTTCATGCCGAGATTCACCTGCGAAACCAAGCTGAGAGGTGGATGAGGTGCTCAGCCAGAGGGGAACAGCTGACCTCGAAGATGGGTTTCAGGCAGTGGGGATGTCCCCTAGGTTGCATACCAGCCCATACAGTGGGGCACTCCATGTCTGGACTTTGTGCTATGTTTAGAGATGGAATCCTATTGGGATAGCTGAGACTGGGGGTTCAGGGCTGTTTTGGTCCTGGATGCCCCTGGGAGCATTGCAAAAAGGCAACGGGAAACAGGCAAAGGTTGTTTGTGGAACATGGGTATGGAAGAGTTAATGTGGAAGGACCAGGCTCTGCGATCTGGTGCTTGAGAGGGATTAACTCAGCCTGGAGCAGGTGCAGGGAAAAGGGTTCTGAAGCTGCTCAGAGGGATGGAGAGCTATTATACGAGGCTATAAAAGCCCAGTGAAACAAAGGCAGAGAGGGGATGTGCTTGCTGACTACAAATACATCCAAGGGGGGAACTCCAGGCAGGCAGAAGATCGATTTAAACTGGGGGCAGTGTTGGTGCTGGGGTGTGAATTTATTCAGTTTAGCTTAGGAGGCTTATCTAGAGGCTCTGCAACTGTGTCACATCAGAGGAGGGTAGGGGAGTGTGAATTAGAGCACATCACCTCTCTTGCAAGGTGCTCGGCTGTGATAAAAGGGCGTCTTATGGTTTGTCAGTGTAGGAGGCTGGGACTCTGTGGTCCAGACACCCTGTCCTGGTGGCTCCCTTGGAAAGGGCTGCGTTAGCCAAGCAGGTCTCACCATCTTCCTGATGTGGGACCAGACCAGCCATGAAGCAGATGAACCCCAGCTGAGATAATTTTTTGTCTTTGATTATGCCTCAAAAAAATGAATCCATCTCTCCCTTCCCTGGCTGCTGCGTGGATTAATAACAAAGCATCCATGCTTTAAAGAAGGCTTTGGCTCTGATCCCAAGAGGAGATTTAGACAGCGTTCATGCTGGGGTATGATGATACGAAGAACGGGTGCATCCTCTAAATCTGCTCATGCTTGTGCATTAATTATTGGATATTTCTGGCTGCCCAGAGATGCCAAGATTCCTCTCCTAATGCTTTCTCCAAGCAGGGCAGCATCAGGTTAATACAGAGAGAAGGATGCAACTGTGCCTTGAAGGCTGGGATCAGGCGCTCCCTCTCTTCCTCTTCACTAATCTCCAGAGGTGTCAGGTCCTTTCTCTGCAGATGTCCAGAGGTGACACCTTTCCTTCAGAGAAGCCTCCTCAGCCCACACAGAGGTGTCTGTTGTCCTCTGCTCGTACTGTGGTGGTGCGGGGCACACTTGGGCACCATTTACTCACTTATGTCTTCATGCCTTCAGCCACTCTTCTCAGGGGCTGTGGGGCACGGAGACTCGACACTGTCTCAGGGCTTGTGCTGACCTGCTCGGGGCCAGACGGTGCTGCTGCATCTCCCAGCCCTGCGGGCAGTGTCGCGGGTGGGGAGCGAGGGGCGGTGATTACTCCGGCTCTGCTCACTTCCAGTTGATTACCCAGGGAGAAAGGGCCAGGCTCTGGGCACTGCAGAAAATGGACACAGACCCAATGGGTTCATGAAAGCTACGTTTTTCACCAGTCGAGCATCTGTCTGGCTGCATTAACCCTTTACCTGCTCTGAACTCTCCCCTTCACACCATGGAGACTCTTCATCCATAGCTTATTCCTACTAAATTGGCTTACACTGTAGGAGGCACCCCTTTGACATAGGGGTGACTTCTTGAGGTCACAGAGGGAAATAGGAATGGTTGCCACTGAGTTTTTAACCCTCTCTTTTAAAAAATCCTTTCTGCTCCACACTCTGGCCAAGGAGACTTCACACTTTTTGCTTTTCTGCATGATGCATTAGTTTTTCAGCCAGTATTGCAGATCCTCATGCTTTGGGGATCTTCCTGGACTGGAGATGTGACAGATGATACCCCTGCAAAGCCATGCTGGGAGCCCGCGGGGTTTGCAGCATCTAGGTCAGAGACTGGCTCCTTTGGGCCTGGTCCAGCCCTTCAGAGGGGCTGGACTGAGCTCCTCAGCCCCTGCCTGCAGCTTTTGTGTCCCAGTTCAATAACACTTTGATGCATTTTGCCTTAAAATACTCCTCTGGCAGAGAAAAGCTCTCCACGCCCCTTGGTTTGCCCTTGTGCAAAAATGACCAGTTTTAGTCCTGCCACCATCCATCTGAGCATCATCTCCGTTCCCTCCTGTCCTGTGACTTCCATCCATTAGGAACAGAGGTTAAAGGGAGAAAAGACTATAAAGCATTCCAACTACCTTAAGTCTGCCCCATGCTGGGAGGCTGGAAACCTTAATGTGAAGCACTGAAATGCTATGTGGGAGAGGGCTCCTTCTCCCTACCAGGCAGGGGCTTTCTCAGCTTATCAGGGCCCCCAACAGCAGACAGATGTGTTGGAAAGACATCAGAAGAGGCCATGAGGATGGTCTCAGAGGGCTGGAGCACCTCCACTATAAAAACAGGCTTAGGGAGTTGGGGTTGTTCAGCCTGGAGAAGAGAAGGCTTCAAGGAGACCTCAGAGCACCTTCCAGTGCCTAAACGGGCTGCAAGAGAGGTGAGACTTTTTTAGAGGGTGTGGAGTGATAGGACAAGGGGGAGTGGCTTCACACTGACAGAGGGCGGGTTTAGATTAGCTGTTAGGAAGAAATTCTTCCCAGTGAGGGTGGTGAGGCACTGGTACAGGTTGCCCAGAGAACCTGTGGATGCCCCATCCCTGGCAGTGTTCAAGGCCGGGTTTGATGGCGCTTTGAGCAACCTGGTCTAGTGAAAGATGTCTCAAGGCAGAGGGCTTGGAACTAGATCATCTGTAAGGTCCTTTCCAACCCAAACCATTCCACGATTCTATGAAGTTTTCTCCTTGCCTGACTGCAGCTCATCCTTATGTGAGGGAGACTGCGGCCCTGGTTGATTCCTTCAAGTTTTATCCCGTAACCTGGACCTAACTGTCAAACAAGGCTGTGGCAGACCAGGGCAGGGCCATGCTTTTACCATCAGGGAAATAGACACAGAATATTGCTTCCTGTGTAGCTACAGCATGACAGGCAGTGGCAGGTCTCCCTGAGCTGCGGGTGAAAAGGGCAAGCTCCGGCTCTGCTCCCGCCTGACCTTCCCTTAAACCATGGTGCACTGTGTTTTTATGGTTGTTGCTGGGCTGTTTTTGCTACATCTCCAAATAATCCATACAGTGATTTCTCTGGGTGACAAAAGGCACCCCTCCCTTGTAGAGAGCACCCTCTGTCCCAGATTTCGTCACATTTCAACTGGTTTGAGCTTCCCTGCCTCCATGGTGCAGGATGCAGGTGGCTCTGGTTAACTCCATCCCTTCACAGCCCCTCCTGGGCTGTTCCACCATTTCTTCCCGTCCTGTATAAAGACGAAGGATGCATGTCTGTTTGTCTCTCAGGGTTTGGGGTTCATTTGTTTTATTTTTTCTGAGGCACACCCTGGTAATCAAAAGCGTCCTATGAAGTGTTTGCAGGCTTGTTGCTCCCAAATCCTTGAAGAGCTGGTCCTGCCAGTTGTCTGAGCATGTGTAAATACTGTGAGGATTGCTTAGGGGTGATTAAGGGAGGTGATTTCTCTGCTGAGCAAAGGGAAGCCTTGATTTGATAAAAGCTGCAGCTGCAAACTCTACTTTTCAGAGCCAGACCACCACTGCTGCATGAGTGCAGGATGGGGATGGTGGCTGCTGGCTGCTTGCCCAGTAATTGGTGCCTTTGGCTTCCTGGGAGCTCTTCATGCAGGAGCAGGAGAGTGATGATATATTGCATCTAACATGGGGCTGTGTCAGGTTCCTGTCCCATGCAGGGGAGTGAAACTCCTCCCTGTGTCACAGGACACATCTCATGCCTACTCTGCAACTCGCTGCTCCAGCTCAGAGCTGCTGCAGCATGAGGGTATCTGAAGAGATACAGAGCAAGGACTTGCAGCAGGAAGACATCTGGGAGAGGAGGAGGGGGCTTATCCTGATCCCAGAGTGCTGTGCACAGCCCACACTCTCCTGCTTGCTGCTCAACATGCCTTAGGAACATGCTCTGAGCCACCTCCTGATGACAAGCCAGACCTACTTTGTGCAGAGAATCCAGACAGACATCAGAGCAGTGATGGACATTTTTATTCGGGTGAGAGCAGGGTGATGGATCTGGCTGCCAGCTGTGGTAGCAGCAGCAAGCACCAGCCATGCTGGGCTGCAGCAAAGCAATACGTCTTCAAAAGATGAGGAATCCTCATCTGAAAAGTGAGAGGTGTACCTGTCCATGGCAGAAGGTGTTGGACTTCATGACCTTTAGGATCCCTTCCCACCCAAACCATTCCATGACTCTGTGATCTGGAACACTGAGTGGAGAAAACGTGCAGTGCTCAGCCTTGTGACCTGTATCCATCTCCCTGGAGGGGGAGGAAAGCTGATGTCTAGTCCCTGCCTGGAGAAAGCAGCAGCCTTTCTGCTCCAAGGGTTGTATGGTAAACTCTGTCATGGTGTTACATCTGTGTTCAGAGAAGGGCAGCACTGCTGAAGTGAAGGAATAATGGGGAAAACGCTGGTTGGGAGGTTGGGGGAGTTGCAGCATCCAAGGCAGAAACACAGTTTGAAGAGCTCAAATTAAGACAGTGGGAACTTGCATTCAGACCTTTTAGCTTGTAAGGCCTGAGTGGATCCAGTAACAAGGATTTCTGATAAATCTCACAGATTTCAGGTGGTCCAGTCTGCCTGAGAGAGGTTCAAAAGCACTAGCACTATCAGTTGCTACAAGCCTTTAAATATGACTTTTGTGCTCATGATGCTTTAGCCTAGTCACAGAAAGAAAAATTCATTTAAGATAGAGAGGGAAAATGAGGTAGAATTAAATAAAAAAAAATCAGATCTGGCCGGGTGATCCTGAAAGTTTTACAGGCAAGGAGAATGTTCTTATCAGTCAGTACCCAGGTGTGGTCTGATTTTTGCTGTTGTGGCTTTGGAATTTATAAGATATAGGTTTAAGGAAAAGGACTGGCAAGGGGGTTGAAGGCCTATCAAGGAGAAAACTGAACATGGAGGACCCAAGTCAGAAGTGGACCAGAGTGCCTGGGTGCTTCTATTCAGGTTTGGGTCAGGCAAAGAGGAGATCCTAAAATGGTTCATTAGCCGAAGCTGGGAGTCTTGACAGAGGTTTGAGACCTGACTTGAGGCCAGCAGCTGTGGGGCTGGGGCAAAGCCTGTGGTGTGGAGCCTGTTGTCAGAGGCAGTGGGGTGCCCCCATCATCTGGAATTGCAGGAGATGATCATATCCTGCCTGAAGTGGAGCAGGTCAAGGGATACATTTCTGGAATGGCCAGGAGCCTGTCAAGAGGAGACCTGAAGGACTTTGTTGTACCTCCAGGCCTCTGTGGGAATGGAGTTTTGGGCTCTGCCTGTGGCAAGGGGTGAAGGTGATGGGGAAAGAGGAAACCCACTGCCTTGGGGATGGTGTTGTTACAGAATCACAGAATGGTTTGGGTTTGGAAGAGTCCTTGAAGACCATCTCTTTCAGCACCCTGCCATGAGCAGGGACACGTCCCACTAGACCAGCTTGCTCAAATCCCCATCCATCCTCACCTTGAACACTCCCAGAGAGAGACAGGGCATGTTACAAAGTGATCAGGGCTGAAGCTGCAGGAAAGATGCTCTGAATCAGGCAGAAGGACAAACATCACAGCTAGCCTGGGAGGGATGATCTTGAAGGATCCAGCTGCCTCTCCTCACTCTCCTAGAGAGTAGCTGCAGCCCCGTTATCTCTTCTGCTCCTCCTGTGTGCGTCGTTTGAAGTTCAATTGCTTTAATCATCCCAGAGGCTGCGGAAGCTATTGAAGGCAGAGCATTTGCATGGAGACGTGCTGCATTTTATCTACACTAATGATGAGTTTTCTGAATGGATTTTCCAGTTCCTCAACCTCTTAAATAAGCACCTCTGTGACCCATAATGCCCAAGAAAAAGGCTCACATGGCTACGTCAAGCAATGCCCTGTGACTCTTCTGTCCTTCCCTCTGTCCTTACCTCATAAAGGTACAGGCCTGCCTTTAGACCATAGGTTTTTTGCCCAGCTGGCAAGAAAACCAGTGTGAGTGTATTGATGTGGTGCAAAGCTTCCAGTGGAGTCAGTGTGACTGGATTTAAAAGGAGCTGGTCTAGCTGTTCAATTAGAAACACTGAATAGATAATATAAATACATGCTCAGTCCGATCCTACAAAGATAGCATCCTCTCCTCTCCTCTCCTCGTGATCAAAACGGATGCTGAGAAGGACACAGCAGCTCTGGAACCTCATGGGGTGTGTGGTTTGTGTTCAACATGATCCTCATGTGGGGTGAGAGCCCTCCTGGGCTAAGCAGGAGCCATGTGGCCAGATGACCATAGGTGCAGGTGTCTCGATTCTGTGTGTGTGTGTCTGCTCTTCCTAGATTGTATTTTTCCAGTGCCTGAAAACCTGCTCTGCATGAGCAGTGTCATGTGCTGGAGAAGATTCCTGCCTTCTCCTGCACAAAGATGATTTTTGGAGGCTGCATTGGCTGCTGAGTGAGCTTGGGAGTGCTTTGGTGCTGCTGGCACTCTGTGCTGCTCCTTACAATTATTAACCAGGGTCAGGGTGTGCTGAGGCGTGAGGGGTGAGTGAAGTCATGGCTGTCTCCAGGGACTTGGCATTGGCAAAGCTCATTAATTCACCTTTTGTTGATTGCCCTGCAACTCCTGCTGATCTCCAAGGGTTTTTAACCCTGCTATGGCTTGGGAAACAAGTCTAACATAACACAACCAGTAATGCTGGCTCAGGGACCAAACACCATGTGGAAGGTACCCAAAACTTAGTGTCTCTGTTCTCCCCAAACCATGAGTGGATTGGGATGAGCTGGACCCTGAGTGGTGAATATATTCAGCCTGTCTCTACTTTCCCTCAGCCAAGGCTGGCTGCCTGATGGCATGTTACTGCCTTGCTCTTTCCACTGCTTTTGGTGCTTTCTGCCATCACCTTTTGCTGTTATTCCATTCCTCTCCCTGCTATTCCTGCATCCCTCCAGCCTCCTGCATTTTCTGATCCAGTGGGAGGTGCTGCCACCAGCCTTGCTTTGAGCTTGTTACTCCTTCCTGTGCCAGGATGCCTTCAGACAGGTGTCCTGGTCCCATCTGATCTTAGTCTGTGCTGAGGGAAGGACCAGTCTGGCTGGTGCCACAAGCCCAGTTTGTGTGCAGAGCTCTGGCCAGGCAGAGCTCGAGCCAGCACAGGGTTATGAGAGTGTTCCCAGTGTGGGGCTGCCTTTTGTTCCTGCAGCTCCAACATCTGACTCTGTTTGCAATCGGTGACTCATAGCTGCAAGGAATGAGGAACTCCCGAGTCAAAGGCCTCTGTCCCAGCATGAGTCATCCAAGCAGAAAGGGAGCTCCTGGTCAGCACACCCAGCTGGCTCCAGAAGGAGATGGGTATTCAAGGATGCCCAGACTCTCCTGTTAACCCCGGCCTTCCCAGGAAAAAAATATCCCAGTGCTGCACATACATGCAGACCCTCTAGCTGGCTATGTCTCTCCCTGTGCTGTCATCTGGCTGTTAAGCAATAAATGAGTGGTGTTCTGGAGGAAAAAATCCAGAGGAGATAAAGCAAGTCTGATAAAAATCGCTGTGCATTGCCGGAAACAGCCTCCAAATGTGACATCTTATCTCCAGTTGATTTTGTGCTGACGGCCAGGCGTGTTTTGATATTACAGAGTCACTTGCAGTAGCTTTCTGCCGGGATGTGTGACCCCGCCCTTTCCCTGGCCCGGGTGCAAATGCGCTTTTTAATGAAAGATTGCTCTTGATGCATAGCACCGTAGAATTGTTTGGGTTGGAAGTACCTTGAAGACCTTTTAGTTCCAACCCCCTGCCATGGGTAGGGACACCTAGACCGGGGTGCTCAGAGCCCCATCCAACCTTGCCTTGGACACTTCCAGGGATGGGACATCCACAGCTTCTCTGGGCCACCTGTGCCAGTGCTTCAGCACCTCACAGTCAAGAATTTCTTTCTAATATCTAAATCTAATATCTTCTAATCTAAACCTACCCTCTTTCAGTTTAAAGCCATTCCAGATTGTCCTGTATGCCCTTGTCAAAAGGACATTTTTTTTGAGTTTATTTTCAGTAATAGCCAGCTGTTAGACAGCACCTTCCTTTGCAGGTGTTGGAGTGCTCTGCAGAAGGGACCAGGATCTCTGCAGAAGCAAAGGGATGCTTATGCCTGCTCCATAGAGGAGAAGGAGGAGGATTCATCAGGGAGCATTTCTGTACTTAAATGCTTGCAAAAAGCCATGTGGATGCAGAGGGTTTACTCACTTAGAGCAAACAGCCCCTAACCCCACCTGGATGTTTTTTGGGACTAAATCCACGGCACTGAGTTTCTGAGGGGGAATGGCTTGTCCCTGTGTGTGCTCATGCATTAACCCTCAGGCTGAAAGGTGCCATGTTAAGGTGTCCTGATTTGGATGCCATCTGTGCTGCAGCAAATCTCTGATTAAAATCAGAACTTGAAATAAACGTAATTAAGAGTAAAAATTATTATTTCACCTTTAGCCTAGCAGAGCTTTTAGCTCTTAAATGAGAACAGAGATATGACCTGATGAAGAAGAGAGATAGAGGCCAGAAGGAGACATTCAGTGCTCTGTTCTTCAACAGTTTTGTTTCAGCAAGTAACCACTGTAAATGTTCAGTAATTTGCATTTTGGCTAAAGCAGCCGGTCTGTAAAGATGTCCAGCTGTGCTCAAAAACATCTGGAGATGAGCTACCTGTAACTTCCCATGGGAATTAGCTTCCCTGGTTAACCGCAGTCAATTTGAGAAGAAATGATGTCTTGTTTTCTAATTTCCATCAGTGCGGTTTCAGCTTCCACTCCTTGTGGACATTGCTAATGCAGGATGCTGCACTGTGCTGCTGGCTCTGGGCCATGCCATTTGGGGTCCAAAGCAAAGCTACGTGCATTCACAGCTGAGAGTGGGAAAGGGCTTTGGGAATGGCACAACTTTCCCAGAGGAGCTGCATGAGGGAGGTTGGAACTAGAGGATCTCGAAGGTCCTTTCCAACCCAGACCATTCTGTGATTCTAAGACAACTTGAGGCTTTTTTTGTTCATGGTTGGCCAAGAGGTGTGGAGTGCTTATCTTGTGTTCTGTGTAAGCAGTGAGTGACAATTCAACTGCTTCTTCTTCCCTGGGTCCTGGAGAAACAGTGTGTAAAGTTCTCCTTGCATCGACAGGGATGGATTCCTTTGCTGAGCTGAACTTTTGTGTTGATAGATGAAAGGATAACCCTGGTGTTGCCCCATGTCTGTCAATAGAAACACCCAAGGAGGCTGTAAGAAATTATTTAAATAACATGTTTAGAAAAAGCCTGGCTGCTGCTCTGAACACCCCACCACTGAGCCCTGTACCATCGCACCTGGTTGAGGATTGGGCAACCACATGCCTGGTTCCTGCCTCATCTTCTCCTTGGCTGATCCTGTGCCTTTGCAATGTGATATGGAAGCCCTCTCCTGTTCAGTGAGAGCAGAACGAAAGGGCAGCAGATCCTGTCCTTTAGAACAAAGTGTTTTGTCTGACCTGGAGGCAGGCAGCTGTAGGATCTGCAAGCAAGGAGGCTTTGCTCCTGGCCAGGCTGCAGCCTTGCGATAACACAGGTGTGGTGAGCCCATGCCAGCTACCCGAGGTGCAGGAGCCTCTGAGCTGGAAGGCAAGGAGAGGAAGAGGTTTCTGGGGAGGAAAGAAGAGCCTTTCAGCAAGTATTTGGTCCTGGCCAGTGCAAACACTTTCAACCCTTCTCCCTGCTGCAGTTCTTAGAGCGGTGATTGTTACCAGCTGGCAGGAGCTGGAGCACCTGGATGATGCTGGAGGTGAAAAGGAGAGTCCACAACACTCCTGAGTTTTACGTCTGGCTCAGCCTTCCAACAAAATAGTCATGGCAGGACTGAGGTTGGGATCAGACCACTGTTTCTGAAAACTCAGCTCTGCTAAGAGTGGTGAGTGCAGATTCCCCTCCCTGCTCACATGCATATGCAAGTGTAGGGTTGTTAATTCAAATCAGGCATGAAAACAGCCAGTTCTTGTGCTCCTGGAGCATCTGAGCTTGGTGCAAGAAGGCAAAGAGTAATTAGACAGCCTTTGGGCATTTTAATGTGGCAGAGGTGAAGTTCAGCCTAGTAAGCATGAAATGCTGCAAATTAGAGTAATGAATTTTATCACTGCCCTAAGAACATTCCCTCTGCCCCTTTCTTTTAATTATTTTGCAAGGTGGGGGTTTTTGTTTGTTTGTTTTTCTAAATGATCCTGAACAGTATCCCTTCCCTTCTGCTTGGCGTTTCCTTTGTAACTCAAATCCATCTACATGCTGTCATGTGAGAGTAGCCCTGCAGCGAGGACAGATGGCTGGCAAGGTGACAGTCACTGTGGGGTGGGATAGCAGGGCAAAATTCAGGCAAATTTGGGCATCAGAAAGGCTGGAACTCCTTGGCTGAGATGACCGTGGTCCTGTTCTCATAGGGATGGACATTGCTGAGGGTGTCTTGTGAAAGTTGGTGTTGCAGGGATCACTGGAAAGCACAGCTCCAAGCTGCAGGGTGTAGCAGTAATTTTATGAATGAGCAGCCAAGTGCCAGCCCTTGGCCATGGTACAGGCTGCAGAGCAGCATCCAGCATCTCCTACGTCAAACCCAAAACTCCTGCCTTTAACTTGAGCGTGGCTTTTAGGAAGGCATCAGACCTCCCTCCTCCCCTCCTTTCCAGGCTCCCTTCCTAATCTCGCTGGTTCTTCCTGCACAACCTTCCATGGAAATATCCTTTCCTGTCTGTCAGCCCAGTTCATGCACCAGTCCAAGCCATTCATCTTGCATGTCAGCCAACAGCATCTTCCTCCCCTCTCAGCCTGTTCTATTCCTGCAGAAGGCAGTTGCCAACCACTCTTTCCCAGCCCTGCTGCTTTCCCTGTGTCTCTCTGTAGCAATGAGTGCTATCACTGTGAAAGTCTTGCCTGATTGTCACTCAAAAGGAGCTTGTGCAGTGCCCAGATGTCCCCATGACCTCCCTGGGTACATCTCCCTTATTTTTCACCCTTTCATCTGCTGAAGATCTAAAGGCCAGCACCTTCCCTGACCCTCTTAGCAGGGTGGATAGGACTACTGGGTGCATTCCCTGACTGCTCAGTGAGGCTGTCAGCCTTTCCACAAGGCGTAAATTTGGTGTATTATTTGGGGAGGGTTATATCAGGCCATTTATTTTTAAGGCTTTTCTGAGGGGAGGTGATGCACTTGGGCCTCTTTGTAGCATCTGGGACCCTGCAAAGCATCTGGTACTGAGGACAGGGAGAAAATCACCACAAGCTGCTTTAGCAACTTGTCCTCAGTAGCAGAGACCTGTGGAGCAGCCAGCAAGGGGATTATTTTGGGTTCACTTAAGCTCTGAGTGATGAGCACTTGTGCTGCTAATCAAGCTGATAAATGCTGTCAATTAAAACCTGTGCTTTGCTCTTCAGCTTTCCAGAAGTGAAGTGTTTTTCGTCTCTCCCAGAGGAGAGAAGGCTGCCTGGGTGGGCAGGGCTCCTGGAGCATTGCTCTGATCAGAATGGGCATTAGTTTAGCTCTCAGACACGTACTTTCCTTCAGCTAATCCTAGTGGTTCATTAACAAGGGATGTGACACTGCTACTTAAATTGATGCCAGCTATAAGTGATCGTATAATCCTTGGGATTTTGGATGTTTACAAATTAGCTGCTTCCAGTTAGCCATTATCGCAACTTCATTATCCCTCCATGTGTGATAATACCACAACAAGCATATGGTTTCTGTATGTCTCACTAGGAGGGGTGAGAGGTCAGCTTGCTGGATGCATCCACCCACTGGAGGGGGCACCCTTAGTTTTACCTTGTTGGAGGCTAAAGATGGGATTATGCCACGTAGGGATGTGCTTTAGTGGTGGGTTAACAATTGGAACAGGTGGTCTTAGAGGTCTTTTCCAACCTGAGTGGTTCCATGATTCTATGGTTATGTGGCACACAAACTCCCACTCCTGTAGGAAACCATGCTAGACATTTCCAGACTGAGGTCACTAGTGGTCAGCTTTTGGAAAAGGACATTTTGGGGAGACATAAGGATTGTACATAGCTGTTATAAATAAATGCAGAGAAACTTTAGGGAAGGAGTTTCGGAAAAAATCTGTGATTAAGTAGTGGGGAACTATGCAGAGCACCCCGTTTCCTTGTGCCTGAGCAAAGGGGTTGTACCCAGTGACCAAAAGGCAGGGGTGATGGAGCAGTGATGGAGAGGTGCTGATCTCTCTCTGTGGGGCATTTGAGCAGTGGCTTCCTGCTGTTGTCTGGATTGCTAAATTCACCTCTCTGCCCTGGAAGCAAGACGCTTGTCAGGAAAGAATAATTAATCCAGAAACACGTGGTGCTCTGCCAGGAGACCTTTTTTTTTTTTAATTAAAAGCAGATCTGATAAAGTCTGCTGAGAAATTGGAGTCTCTGACAAAATCATGAAATGCACGATTTTGTGAGTTGAGGCTCCGTGATGGGGGTGCTCTGGGTGGGGCTCAGTCTCCACAGCTGTGCACACCCGTCTTGCAGGGGATGTCTTTTCCTCCTTTGCCTCTGAGGGCTATGTTTTTCCCAAATGAGTTACAAATTCGTTAAGAAGCAGGACACCAGTTATCATCTACTACTCTGCCTGGTTTGGTGTGTTTGGCCAGCTTGGGGGTAAATGGGAGTCCCAGTCCCGGGGAATCAGCAGGGTACACTTGGGCTCAGAGGTGGTTATCTTCAGCCACAGTGCCTTGGTCCTGCCACGGAGATGTTGCAGAGGAGGATTGAGTGTCCCTGGCGAGACCCTGCCCTGTCTCACTCCTGCTCTGCCTGTCCTCCAGAGCCGGTGGGGAAGGATGTTTTCCTCGGTGAAGCCGTACGAGAACCAGCGCTACGCCTCTCTGAAGAAGGAGTGCCAGCGGCGGAAGCAGCTCTTTGAGGACCCCCTTTTCCCCGCCAACAACGACTCGCTCTTCTACAAGTCACGGATTCAGGGCATCCAGTGGAAGCGACCCAAAGTAAGTGCATCCATCCCCTTGCCCCTTGACACTGCTTTCTGCCATCTCTGCTCTCAGGCGTTCCTAATAATGCACAGTGCACCTTTCACCAAGGCTGTCAAGCCACAGTTGACATCTCCCCAACAGCATTTATTTGCCCAGACCTGGTATTGTGAGCCTCTAGGGTGCCAGGAAGACCTGCTGCGCTCATGTCCAGACTTTTCTGCATCCTGTCAGGTGCAAGACAAAGGAGGCTTTTCTGTGACTCAGTTTACCCGTGCATGAACCAGTGAGATGGTTTGCAGCTGGGTTGGTGTTGTGTACTCCTGTAAGGCTGGTGGGTCCAGCAAGGCAGAGTGTTATCTCTGAATCACACCATGGTTTGGGTTGGAAGGGACCTTAAAGATCATCTAGTTCCAACCTCCTGCCAAGGGCAGGGATGATGCTATTATGATTTTTGCTTTTTCATGTATCCCTCTCATATCCCCCTTCATATACACTTTTATGCAACTTTTATGTATCCCTAATGTTTTTAGCCCACATACTTGTAATTCCCTAAACTTGATAACTAGCTTAGACCCAAAGTTCTGTTAAGCCTAAAGACTAAACATGGGAGTTGGGGGTCAGAGAGCCCCAGACGCCAAGGTCCTCTCCAGAACACATTCTGTAAACCAAGATAGGCCCATCCAGGGGGAAGATTCCTCAGGACAGGGCTTCTCTTGGGCCCTCATTGGGGGATCTATGATAGATATGCTAATGTGCTAATGTGCAAAGTTCTATAACTGTATACACAGACCACTGTGTAAGGGCATTTGCCAGTGCATCCCCCAGGGGTGTGTGCACCTGGATATGGTGCACTCTAAGGATCCTTAATAAACACCAAGGTAAAACCGTTTTTCCCCTCTAACCGTGTTTGGCTTTTATTCTAAGAGCACAGGTTAAGGCATCAGGGACACCTTCCACTAGGATACTCTTGGAGGTCCATGATAAGCTTTGGGGAGGCAGTTTTGGGATCTTTGGGTAAGAGGGTACCCATCCTTCCTCTTCTGTGCAGTAACCATGTCCTCTGGAAAATGCACTCTGCCTCTCCTCCATGCTGCTGTGTCTGTCATGAAGGCAGGCTGTGGGAGGCTGAGGATAACATTGCCTGTCCCCAGTGTTGCCAGTCCCTCTTCTGCTGTCCTCAGTGCCAGCCCAAAGGATGCACATCAGGACCTGAGGGCACTGTGGCCAGTTTGTATGTCCTGTTATGGCCATCTGCTTGGAGTTGACCATGAGACCGGTGCTGTGACTGCCATGAAGCAGAAGGAGTCCCAGGTAGCAGTGATAATTGTAGTTGGGGAATGGCAGTATCCCAGCATCTCACACACCTGGGTTTCCTTTGTTCTCTGTGGGGAGCAGCAGCCCTCTCTGCCCAGCCCATGCTTTTCCACGTGTGACTTGGTGGCATTTCAGTGTTTTAGGGTTGCCTGAGCTGCCATCATTGTCTTCACCCCTGCTGACAGCCCAGAAAATCAGCTGGCCTTCCACAAGACAAGGCTGTGTCTGTCTGGGCAAGGGCAGTCTGGAGGGGGATGGACAAAAAGGGCTTTGTGTGAAGGGAGAGATGGAGCTGAGCTGACTCTTGTTGTGTGGCCAGAGGGGCTGAGCCCCCAGCATCCCACCAGGCTCCTTGTGGGAGGAGGTCTCGCTTCCCTCTGCTCTGCCTTTCTCTCTTCCGCACCAGCTCTGCCTGGACACTGGATTTTTGCAAAGCCCTGTGTGTGTTTTAGTTTATTCCCCTTGTCTGCTGGAAGGGAAAGAGGCTCTTGTGCACTGCTGCCTTCTGAAGACAGGGCTGACCATGGTTTGGTCTCACTGTGGGGGCCGACGTGAACACACCTTGCACATCCCGTTTATACAGCAGACAGGTGATAGCTGAGACTTTCTAAACAACTTTCTCTGGGACTAAAAGGTGGGGATTTATTTGAGACCCCCACTTGCTGGTTTGCAGTCAGGTCACACACATTAATTCAGCCCCATGTCTAAAGACAGAGGGTTGGATCCCCTTGTAGAGGGACAAAGATTGCTTGTGTTCCGCTGAGCATCTCAGAGCTTTTCTCCATGTGCTTTTCCAGCTTTCATCTCACTTGCAACCCTTGGTGTTCAGGCAGATATTATCCTTTTGCTGCCTTGCTCTGTAGAGAGAAATCAGATGTAGGAGGTAAGTTGTGCCCTGGGAAGCTGTAGCTGCCCTATACCTGGAAGTGTTTCTAAGAAAGCTTTCTGAGCCTCACCTGCAAGGTGTCATGCTCACCTAGTCCAAACCCATCCCTGCTGAAGCATGGAGTGAACTCAAACTTTTTCCAGCCACCCAGCTCTGCAGTTTTGTAGGATCATAGAACTGTTTGGGTAGGAAGGGACCCTTAAAGCAATTAGCATAGAATGTTGAACCAGGGCTCTTTCTGGCATGGACTGTCAGTGGGAACGGAGGCTGGAAGTGGGTCCCATGTGCCAGCAAGGTCCTGTGGCTTGACAAGACATAGAAGTGGTCCTTGTTTTGCTGCCTCTGCACCAGACAAAGGGAACTCTGCCAGCAGTTTGGGCACCAGAAGGAATGCATGCTGAGCAGTAGCAGACTCATGATACCAGTGTCTGGTAGGATTGTTTGATCAGACCTATTCAGCTGCCTTGACCACAAATTCACCATTAAAAAAAGAATTTGAGCTCACACCTGCCCTATTTACTGCTGAAGTTTCCAGAAGCCTCTCTCTCAAAAGCATTTCTCTAGGTTCTTTCTCTCAATTGTTCATTTCAGCAAAAGTAACTAAATTTCACAGGGAGAATTGCTTTGTGCCAGCAGACAATGCAAAATGACACTTTTAGTTGCTGGACCTGATTCTGCCTGAATTCATCCTGGCTTTCTAAGGGAGAGAGTCCAGGAAAAATCTCAGCATCTTCTGCAAGAAAGCAATCACTATCAGCTTTTCCAAGTTAATACAGGATTTAGTAGGGTCCAAACTGTCCATGAAGTTTAAATCAACTGTTCTGCTTGTGTGCTAGCGAATGGTGTTGTGCAGTTATTAAACCACAGCATCTTCTTTCTATTACAACCAGCAAATCTTCTCTTAGGCAATCACAGTTAAATCTTGTTCAGAAAAAAAGCAAGTAATGTTACTCCCAGCTTTTGGCAGATGCTGTTTTGGGGATTTCCTTACCCAGAAATGGAGTCCCCAGTCCCAGGGATACTGTCTGCAGTGAAGGGATGGTGTGTACACACTTTTATCCCTCAGGGCCATGGCTGTGGGTTGTTTTGGAGAGTTTCAGCTAAAACTGTGATAAAACATAAGAGCTCATCGTGTCTCTGGCTTTGTTGTGAGAACAGAGTGGGTAGAGAACGGAAATAAAATCTGTCCACTATTAAAAACAACCCACTTGCGTTCTCGGAAAAGTTGTCACTTGTGATCTACGCAAAGAAATCAGACATAGGAGATAAGTTGTGCCCTGAGAAGCTGTAGCTGCCCTGTCCCTGGAAGTGTTCAAGGCTGGGTTGGATGGGCTTTGAGCAATGTGGTCTAGTGGAAGGTGTTCCTGGCCACAGCAGGGGGGGTGGAACTAGGTGATCTTGAAGGTCCTTCCCAACCCAAATCATTCTGTGATTTTTCAGATAAAGCACTTGCCATGTGTAAAGTAACAGTAGGAGCTCACTGGGGTGCTGGGAATGTGCTTTAGCAGAGGCAGGATCTTATTTCCATATACTTACATGGCACTGGTATGGATTTAAACTGCCCATCCTCCACGTGTGCATCTCTACCTTCCCAGCTATTCTTCCAGCATCTTTTCTGTTCCTCCACCCACTCCCAAAGCTTGAGGCTGCTTTGGCAAAAAAACCCCAACAAAACAACAAAACTCCCAATCTCTGCAGTGTTCTCCCTTTTGTTTGAGATTTTTCTGGGCAGAGGGGAAAAGGAGAGGCTGAGGAACAGCTCTGGTCCCTTCCCTGGTCAGGCTGTTTTGCTTCAACTTCCTCCTACATCCGGCACTGCAGCCTTTCCTGGAATGGGCTCAGCCTTATTATTTCCAGCAGGGTGTCCTCCCTCCCTCCCTGCTTTCCTTGGCCTCCAGCCCTGCTCTGGATGCCAGATCTTTGCAGAGGGAGCAGCTGTTTGAGCCCTCTAATCGTGTTTTGGCTCTGGTGGTTGTTTGCTGGACGCCTTCGTTATGCGGCCCGGAGAAACCAGAAAGCCAATTACTGGAGTGTTTCGGAGGGAGGGAAACCACAGCATCAGCCTGAGCAGGGAGGGGGGTCCTGAAGAGCCCTGTTTAGTGAATCCACTTAAAAACAAAGCTGGCTGCTCATTGCCTACCCAAAGCAGATTTTGGAGCTCACTCAGGCAGCATCAGCGGCTCCTTTTGGCAGCAGCACTCTGCTGTTGCATTATAAATTAAACAGAACTTATGAGCTTAGCCCAAATCCCAACACCTTGCTTGAAACTTCTTTCCCTTGTGCTGTGTGTGCTGCCATGTAAAGGAGAGGGAGATCTGTACCCAGGCAAGTAGTACCAGTTTTCCCAGTGGAACTCTCAGCCTGATCCTCAGGCTCTGAGTTTTGCCCTGCCCTTTTGGGACAGGGATGCTGGCAGTGCACCTTGGAAGCAGGAAGTTTGGTCTGTGCATTGGGTGAGCTGGTCTGGGTGCTTGGGAGGAGGGTAAATAAGGAGGAGTGGCACAAAGATGAGCAGAAGGGGATGGATGAGGTGCAGGATGGATGGCAAAACTAAGTGGAGATCTGGGACAGCTGCTGTGTCTGTTGATCCCCTGTGGAAAAAACAGTGATGGTCTAAGGTAGAAGAGACTCATCTACCCTGTGGGAAAAGAGTTATTCTCTTCTAATCATCACTGTCCCAAGCTCTCTTCTTGGGTACAGAGTGCTTCCAATGATGGCATTGGTACAGGCTTCAATTAGGGTCTGTCTTTAGTACTTGTGGGCCTTACCCAGGGCTTGTTGTCTCTCTGCAGCAAGGGGGCCACTTTGTTCAGGTTCAGCCCACCAAGCTAGGACCTGCTGCTGGGACTGGTCACCAGCCAGGACAAATTTGGGCATCACTGCACCTGTGGGAAGCAAACGAAGCCTGGTGAGAGGCTTACATCATGCACAGGCGTTGAACCACATGAGGTGCATGCTCTGGTCCTTCAGCTCTTCCCAGGGAGCAAGGTTGAGCGTGGATACCTTTTTTCCTTCCTGTTCTGGGAGGCAGGTGGGCTGCTGTGTGCTGAGTGTATTCTTGTCCACGGCAGTGTGCTGTAGGACATTGCCGGAGCACCTCGTGGCCATCCCTAAGATGCTGAGTGGGTGGGACACGAGATCCCAAAGATGCTTGGAGGGCTCCAGGTGGGATCTCAGTGCCAAGCTGGGCCAAAGTGCTGTAATGAGAGGCTGTGACAAACACAAGGGTTTCCAAGCTGGCTGTTGTCATGCTGACTGCGTGGCTCAAGGTGACATGTGGTTGTTGTTGAATCTGAGCTGCATCCCTGCACTGTGAGGTCAAGCCCGGATGGTTGCAACCACCAGAGAAACTCTCTTGGATGAAGTCTACACCCTTCCATCTTCAGGGGAAGAGTTTTGCCCTCCATCCCTGTTTCTCAGTATTTTTGTCTCCAATATTTACTTGCAAGCGCTGAATTATCTCTGCAGGAATTAATTGTCAGGGGAGATTGTCACTGATTAAAGAGCATAAAGGTAGATTCTTGCTAAATGGTAGTATTATTTTATCTGGATGAAGGCAATGTCATTTGAAGGGGAAAGCCTGAGAGAGTAGTTCTGGGGGAGAGAGACAGGCCAGATGTTTTGGGAAGGGTTTTGGAAGTAGGAGATCTTAGGGCACAAGGACCATGGCATTTTCAGCCCTACTATGGCACTGTGGAGACATGCACTCAGTCACAGCCATGAGGTTTTTTCCCAGACAGACAAGAGAAATCTTGTTTTAGAAACCTAGAAAATAGGATTTTTCAAGAGCCATTCCCTGCTGTCCTGGTATATATCTACCCTGACTTGTGTATAGGGGTTTTGCCCACTCAGCATAATCATAGAATGGTTTGGGTTGGAAGGGATCCTAATGATGCTCTAGTTCCATGGGCAAGGACACCTTCCACTAGACCAGGTTGCTCAGAGCCCCATCCAACCTGGCCTTCAACAATTCCAGATATGGGGCATCCACAGCTTCTCAGGGCAACCTGTTCCAGTGCCTCACCACCCTCACAGGGAAGAATTTCTTCCTAATATCCAATCTAAATCTACCCTATTTCACCTTAAAGCCATTCTCCCTTGTCCTATCGTGCAGGATATGTTATGTCCATTGTCTCCTGAATTGGATGCTGTTGTCTGTGGAGGAGGTGTTGCAGGATGGGAGAGCATCTTTTAGCTCCACTTCTTTTTACATCATTAAGCACTTAGCTCTTTTCTCTTGCTGAGTGAGGATTATACAATCAATCCCCATGGGGGTTTCCTGGAAGGGGAAAGGAGTCAATGAACTAATTCACTAAAAGCAGGACCAGCACTTCCCTGGACACAAGTTTTCTGCATTAAAAGGTCTTTTCCCCAGTGTGTAGTGCAGGCTGGGAAGCTGGCAAAAACACAAGAGTGAAGATAATGGAGAAGGCAGAGGTTAAGTTGTTGCAGTTCTTTGCTCTCCAAGAGTTTAGCAGGCAGGCACTTACACTAGCAATGGCCACTGGGTTCAAAAACCTTCTGGTGTCCCACTTGGAGGTTCTTCTTCCAGAAAGACTAAAAATACTAACTTCTGTGCTGCAGGGGTGTTTTTGCTGAGCTTTTTGCAGTGTCTTGGCCTGTCTCTCTCAGTTTTGGTCTCGCCCAGAGAATGCTTGGGGTTAGTGTTGACGCTGGGGCTCCTCTGTGCTACTGGATTGACTGAGGGATCATCTCCTCTGAACAGAGTCAACAAGAGTCTCCCTGGGGTCCACCACAGGGGTTGAAATCCTTCCAGAACTTTGCGTTTCTCAGCTTAAGAATTTATGAGCCACTTGCCTGTTAATTTATCTGCTGTTTTCAGTAAAACTGGAGCTGATTGCCGGTCTGGCTGCTCCTTGCCAGGAAAGGATTTGGTCATCATTTAATGCAATCTCTGAATTGACCTTGTTTTTACATTTTTAAGCCATTCATAGGCTCCCCCCCTCCCTCCAGGATGAACAAGAGATTCACTGTTATTAGTTGTACTTATCTTAAAAGGTCTCTACTCCCATTAGATGTGATGCTGACCCTGGCTGCATTCCAGCAGGTCTCGCCGGATCGTCCCAGGTCCACGGCCTCATGGTGCCGGGCAAAGACACTCTCCCCCTTAGCCCCAGTGAGGACAGGGGTTGATAAGCTGCTCAGCATGAGTGCAGCCTTTGATAAGAAATTTCCAGCCGGTCTGCTCTGTCCTCAGCATCAGAAGGACACGGCCTTAAAAGCAAAAGCGACGGTAAAATCCCTGGATTAGATTCATTGCATGCTTCTTAGTGCAGCTGCGTGTTGGTGACAAGAAATTACAGTGTTGGTAATGGGGAAGAGCAGAACAATAGCAGAGGGTGCCGCGGCAAGGAGCCCTGGGCAGCCTCTGCCTCTGAGGTCTGTGGGAGGGAATGTGCAAGTCCTCCCAGACTGGGCTCGGGGGTCCTGGAGGGACACATTCCACCTGCAGAGCAATTGCAGAGCTGCTTATCATAGAATCACAGAGTGGCTGAGTTTCAAGATCACCTAGTTCCAACCTCCCTGCCATGGGCAGAGACACCTTCCAGTAGGCCCGGTTGCTCAGTGTTAAGGAAGTGCTCCTGTCCGACCATCCAGGAGCCACTCTGGCAGTCACACTCCCACCACCTGAGCTGGGACTGAAACCCCTTCACAGCAGGCAGCTCCAGTGAGACAATGGGTGCCCCACTTGACTCCCTACACCCCCATGGTCAGACCAGGTTTCCTTGCCGTGACCCCAGCTTTCCCATAGCAGAGTCTCAGACATCTGGATCATTAAAATGATTTAATCTTGGTGCAGTGATAGAATAATGGTCTGAGCTGGTGCTTCTGAGGAGGGACCCCAAACCAAGGAAACCTTAGGTTTTTATCCTCTCACAGTCCAAGCATGGGAAAGCCTGGAGAGTCTCTAGTGTCCAGTCATGCGGATGGGCCACAAGTGCCCCTTTTTCCTTTGGTCAGCAGTTCACAGCCTCTTGTCTTGGGCTAGGGCTCCCTCCCCCCAGAGCTGCCCACTGAGATACCTGCACTGAATGTGTTCCTCACCACTCAAAGCCCTATCCTAATCTGTCCTGGGGATGGGGCATTTACAGGGAGACCTGTGCCAGTGCCTCACTGCCCCCATAGGAAAGAATTTCTTTCTATTATCTAAGTTAAACCTGATTTTGTTCAGTTTAAAGCCATTCAAGCCATTCCTCCTTGTCCTGTTACTCTGCACACTTGTCAAAAGTCCCTCTCCAGCTCTCTTGGAGCTTCTTTAGGCACTGGAAGGAGCTCTAAGGTCTCCTTGGATTCTTCTCATCTCCAGGGTGCACAACCCCAACTCTCTCAGCCTGTCTTCACAGCAGAGTTGCTCCAGCCCTCTGAGCATCTTTGTGGTCTCTTCTGGACTTGCTCCAGCGGGTCCACGTCCTCCTCATTTTGGGGGTCCCAGAGCTTGATGCACACTGAATCAGCCAAGGCTTTTAATCTTGGTGCAAGCTGGGAGTTTCTGCACTGCCTGTGAGCTCTAATCTTTGAGCCCTCAGAGAGGATGGGATTTTGGGTGTATGTAAGAGCATGTGTGGGTGTGTAAGAATGTTTGAGTGTTTAAGAGTGTGTAAGAGTTTGTGTGAGTGTGTAACTGTGAGTGTGAGTGTGTGAGTGGGTGTGTGTGAGCAGAAATATACAACAAGGCCTCTTTGATATTTCGGGATCTTTGGGAAGAAGCCACTGCTCAGTGACGCATTCCTCCCAGTCCCCCTCCAAGAAGGAAAAGGATGAACAAACCATCTGAATGGGGACTGGTAATGGATGGTTAAATTTTGACTGTGGTCTGATGCAAAGGCCACCGGCAGAGTTACATAAGAATTAATGTCCCTTCTCCCAGTTAGCAGAAGCTCATGACTCCACATTTCTAGAGGGTGGTTTTCTCATAAAGCAGGATTCTGTTTGCAAAGCTACACCCAGCGTATGAATAACCAGAATAGGCGTGGGCTCAAAGTAGTTTCTTTAAATGGCCTAAACTCATGATAACCTCATTTTTCATCATCGTTGCATAGTCAGGGATTAATTTAGATTGTGGTGAGGTCAAGTCCTGTTTTTGAATGAAGGTGCTGTGAATTTGGCACAATCACAAACCAAAGGGTATTTTCTTGCCCTGGGTCAAGGAAATGGAGAGAGTATGGCTCAAGAGGGTGTGGGAGGTGTCCCCACAGAAAAGCAGTTAGGAGATTTTGATCTGAGATACGCACAATGGAGTGTGGAGGTAGTTTTCCTTTGCAGCTTCTTAGTCTTCTTTTCCCATCAATAGCTTGACTCCTAGGATAATTAAAAACAAACAAACAAACGAAACCAACAAAAATACCCTGCCCAATTTAGATTTCTAAATCCTGTTTTAGAAGATTGGCTTTCAGTGAGACACAGGATTTGGGATTCAGGCAGGGCAGCTGCTGAATTCTGTTGCTCAGAGGCAGAAACAGTGCAGCTGAGCTTGTGGCCACATCAGCTTGCTCCAGGATTTCAGATTAGCTCTGTGATGAATGGCTGGGTTTGGACCATTCCTCCCGAGATACTGTAGTTTCTCACAGCAGGACTTACTTGAGTAAGGTTCTCCCTTTCCTCCAGCATGGCCCCACCAGTGTGTCCTCCAGGGTGGGGACTGATGGCTCAAAAGTGGTGCAAGATGTGGAGCATCCTCAGGGTTGCTGCCTGTGGTTCGTGGTCCCTCACTTGTACCTGCATGACTGTGATCCTCCAAGTCTGAGGCTTGATGCATGTAGTTTCAAGCCAAAGCAGTTCCTCTGCTTGAGGTTAAACCCCACAACTAAGTGTTGGAGCAGCTGAGAGCATGGTGTGCCGTGTGAGAGGACAGGCTTTGGAGTGTGGGTGTATTTTAAACTCACGGTACTGCCAAACCAGGGTTGGTCTTCACCCTGCCAAGTCCTTCCCAAGGGAAGCTGGTCAAAGAGATCTGTAGGACAGCTCAAAACTGGGATATGATGGAGGATGGGGAAACTTGGGCGAAGGTGGCCAGCAGCACTGTGCTGAGTCAGAGAGGTGTATCTGTCAGAGGGTGGTAAACAGCCTTGGGAGCTTATGTTTTTTCCTCTACCTCTCTGGTATAGCTCCCTAGAGCCGATGCCTACATGGACCAGGATTTAGGGAAGGAGATCCAAGCTGCATTTGCTCAGTGTCCTCCCCACTTCTCAAGACTGTAGTTGTGTGCAGCTGTAAAGGTCAGGCTGGCTCAGATGATGCAGCATGAAAAGGAGCCAGGTGACATTATTTTTATGAAGGAAGGATGGCTCCCGTGGTGACTGGGCTGTGCTGGGACTGGAAACCCAGAGGGACCACTTCTGCCTCTGGATGGGGTGACCTGTGGCATGGCATCTCACTGCTCTGAGCATCCCCTGTTTGTCGTGAGCTGTGTGAAGACGTTCCTGCTTTGGCAGTGACTTCTGCAGACCTCAGGGCTGTTGGTATCCAGGGAGTGATTTTTTTTCTTAGTGGCTTTGCAACCAGACAAAAGCACTTGCTGTGGGAGAGGTGGTCTGGGAAAGGCTGTGTCTGGATGTGTGGTGATGTTAAAAGCCAGGCCGTGCCAGCCTCTGCATCAGTCTTGGCTGTGTAGAGACTGAAGAAGTCCTGGGCTGAGTAATGGCGAGGCTTCCCAAGAGTGCATCCCTGGAAAGCGCGTTGGAGGAATGGCAGGTCTGGGGTCTCTCTGCTTGTGCCATTCTCCTTCCCAGCCCTCTCCATCTGCTCCTGGGGAAGTGCAGTACTCTCACAGCCTCTTGTGTCTCTCCACCTCTCATTGCTTTGTCCCTCTTTGGTGCCTTTGTACTTTGGATACCCGGAAGGTAAAACTGCAGAGGGACCTGTCAAGGTCCTGCAAATTGACCTTTAGATCTTGTTTGCCTCTGTCCCTGCTCTTCCTGGTGCCAAAGCAAACGCCATTGCATGGTGCTATGGGACACAAACTGAGTCAGGGAGTTTTGTGGGGAGAGTGTTTTTGGGATGCCTCCCTTCACAAGCAAGTCCTGTTTGCTGTGGGTGGAGCGTGCAGTGCCCTCTGCATGGTGTGGGAGCTGATAACAATACAAATGTGTATACACTGAGATACTGTGAGTGGATTAGCATTAGAGATGCCTGACTGAGGCAATACAAACCCCCACAAACAGTTCTGCAGGGTGTAGATATTCCCAGCCAAGCCTACCTTTCCATGTGTGTGAAGCTGATCTGCCAAGTATGTTTTTTAGTAGAGCCTGTAGCGATAGCACAAGGGATAATGGTTTTAAACTGAAAAAGGATGGATTCAAAGTAGATATAGCAACATAATTTTTTATAGTGAGGGTGGTGAGACACTGTCACATGTTGCCCAGAGGAGTTGTGGCTGCTACATCCCTGTAAGTGTTCAAGGCCAGGCTGGATGAGGTTTGAGCAATCTGGTCCTAGTGGAAGGTGTCCCTGCCCATGGCAGGGGGTTGGAGAGGGATGATCTTTAAGGTCCCTTCCAACCCAAACCACTCCATGATTCTGCGATCCTATAATAATCCACCTGAAAGCATAGACCCCTGGTATTCTAAATTCACTCCATCTCCCTTTCCTCTGTCACCCTGGTGCAAATGTTTTTAATTCCTCTTTTTGCAAAATCACCTCCCAGTTGCAGGTACCTGCAGCAGGGCAGCATGAGGACCTTTGTGTCTGCTCTGTCACCATTGCTTGCCATGCTTGGGTGCCCCTTGCTCTCTTGTCTGTGTGAATGACATTTAAGACAGGATCCTTTCAGTTCCCAGTTGGCCAGGAGGAAGCACAGCCATGCTAATAGATTATTTTTCTGATTTTGCAGGTCTGAGTGAAGGCATTGTTCTGAAACAGCCAGGGTCTGCAATGAAATTAGACCAGTCTGTTCCTTGCAAAATCTTGTTAGCAAAAAACGGTCCTGGCATGCAGCAGATGATGTATCTCCCGCAGTTATTCCTCCTACTGCCGTAGCTTTTTCCTGCCCCACACCTGGTTTGACGTGATCCAGATCCCCAGTGAATCTGAATCTCGGAAACCTGCACCGGGAAACACTTACAGTAAAACAGTCACCAATTATAAAGCCAATTAGCGAGTGATTTTCTCCTTAAAACCTTGTGCGGAATTGGACTGGCTGGAAAAGGCAAGGAAGGTATTTTCTGCTTTAAATGCATTTGGAAGAAAATTGTGTGTGTTTTGGGAAGTTGTACCAAAAGGGAGAGCAGAGGGAAAGACAACGTGCTTTTGAGTGGGAAGCAAAAAAGTATAGGGTAATTGCTCTGATTGGGTCTTTTTTTTTTTTTTTTTTCCTTAATGGACTTCAAAAACCCAAAGCTGGAGAGAGCAAACTGTCCCAGTTTGGGCTCTCATAAGCCAGACCTCTGCCATCAGCCCCTCATTGACAGCCCCCTCTGGCTCTGATTCCTGCCTCTGTCCCACATCCATTGGAGGAGGAAGGATATGAATCACCAGAGCTCTGAATCGCTGTTTTGGCCCTCTCTGTTATCAGTCTGAATCTTTCCATAGAACCATCCACACAGGCTTTCTCTAAATTGTGTTTTGTTGCCTGGAGCTCAGCAGGCATTTCAGCAGACAATTTTAGGGAGGGCAGATCATCTCTGATGGTGCTTAGGATCCTTGGAATAACCATCTCCAGAAGTGTTCAAAAAACATGTGGGTGTGGAAGTTGGGAACACGATCTAGTGGTGAACATGGAAGTGTTGGATTAATGGTTGGACTTGGTGATCTTAAGAGCTTTTCCAGCCTTAATGATTCTTTGATTCTTGGAATCATCTAAGACAGGTTCTCCTTGGGGGTAAAGAGACATAGATGACTCCCTTGGCCAGAATTAAGAACCACACATTAAATTCATAGCTTCCCCGCAGCCATTGCTTCTGGCTTCCCCTCCCTGCTCCTTCCTGTTCTCCATCTGTGTCCAGACTAGGAGGAACCAGGACCCAGGATCTGGCTGTGATGAAGGAAGGACAGGTTGGACTCCCTGTTTGCTGAAGCCTCGAGTGGCAAGAGGCAGTTTGAGCTGGTTCTGTGGTGGCTGAAGCCTGAACCCAGAAGGCCCCAGGGTGTGTGTGGGTGTAGATGTTGGTGTGCTACCCTCTTCTCTCAGGGCTATGGTGCTGGGAGGGTGACGTGGTGTTTAATGCCTGGATAAATGTTATTGCTCACCTGGTTTCTGTCTGTTCCTTGGGAGGGAGGGGAGGAAACCAAGGTCATGACCTTCTCTGATCAGGGAATCTCTGCTTCTCTCCTCCCTCTGCACATACAAATCCCAGGCCCTGTAATTCCATCTGGCTGCAGAACAAGCTCCTTATCACTTCCAGCGCTTTTCACAGGAAAATGAACACTAAATGTTCCAAAGCTTTTCTTGGCTTTTTGACCTGCTTGCCACTGATACCTTGTTCATCGCCCACCTCTGCACGTGGGCATGATGCTCCATGGCTCCGAGTGTGCTTTGCATCACACACCAGGGCCCCACTGTGTTCCATGCAATCCTGGGGTTGTTGCAGCTTGGCTGAAGCAGTGCCTTGGTCCTTGGCTCCCAAATCAGTACAGACAGACCACATAGGGAATGTCATCCCAGTGGGTTGAGGCCACACAGTCTAGACCAGGTACAAAATGTATGAGTGGAAGCTCAGCAGCTCCAATGGGGACTGAAGAATCCAAGTAATTTAATATTGATAAGCTCCAGTCTAAGGAATGTGGCAAACCTTCCCAGGGGGTTTTGCTGGGGAGCCTGACCCATGGATGAGGCTTATTCTGATAGAATCAGTTCCACAGCATTAGAACAGGGAGGCAGTGCTGCCTTCCCCTTTGCAAGGATTGGATATTAAGAAACGTTTCTTCACTGAAAGGCTGGTCAAGCATTGGAACAGACTGCTGAGGGAAGTGGTGGAATCACCATCTCTGGAAATGTTAAGAAAAGTACAGATGTGGTGCTGAGAGACATTGTTTAGTGATGGACTTGGCAGTGCTGGGTTAATGGCTGGATTCCATGATCTTAGAGGTCTTCTTAATGATTCTATCATTCTTTACTCTGGAGAAGAGAAGGCTCAGGGGGATCTTAACGATGTCCGTAAATACTAGATAGCCAAGAATGAAGGAGACAGAGCCAGACTTCTCAGTGGTGCCCAGTGACAATACAAGAGACTGTGTGAACAAATTGAAAATCAGGAAATTCCATTTAAACATGAGAAAAGACGTTTTACTGTGAGGGTGGTCCAAAACCTGGCACAGGCTTCCCAGAGAGGTTGCAAAGTCTCCATTTCTGGAGATAGGCAAAACCTGACTGAACACTGTCCTGAGCAACCTGCTGTAACTGACCCTGCTTTGATTAGGGGGCCTGGACTGGATGATATCCAGAAATTCCTTGTAACCGCATTGATTTGGTGATTCTGTGCTTAGGATCATTGGGAGTCCACTGGGACCAGGCTCAGTCCCAGGGCTTGAGCGTGGTGTGTGGGCCTTCTGCAGAGAAGTGTGGTAGCCCCACTCTGCACCTCAGGGCAGACCTCGCTGCAGCTCCTCGGTACTTGAAAGGGGCTTATAAGAAAGATGGGGACAAACTTTTTATCAGGGCCTGTTGTGATAGGACAAGGAGTAGTGGTTTTAAACTGAAGGAGAGTTGATTTAGACCACCTATAAGGGAGAAGTTTTTTACAGCGAGGGTGGTCAGACACTGGCACAGGTTGCCCAGAGAGGCAATCAATGTTCCATGCCTAGGAAGCATTCAAGGTCAGGTTGGACTGGGCTCTGAGCAACCTGATCCAGTTAGAGATGTCCCCGCTTATTGCAGGGGGTTGGACTAGATGGCCTTTAAAAGATCCCTTCCAACCCAGACCATTCTGCAGCTCTGTGTTTCTCATGATTTCGTGTTCTCACCTGTCTCCGTAATATCAAGCGGCTCCTTTATTGTAATCTGCAGATCCCCCCAAGGGCAGAAGGGGCAGGTGTGGTCCTCAGATGGGATAAAGAAGGTGTCTCTGCTCCCCAGAGCAGGATCACAAAGAGCTGATCTCGCAGACACCAGACACATCCCCAGCCGTGGGTGCTTCCCCGGTGCTATGAAACAGGAGCTGAACCCCACTGCTCCTCTCCCATCCCTGTCTGCGCTCAGCGATGCTGAGGGGCACGGGCGGCTCCTGCCTTTGCTGGTGTCAGCTTGCCTCCCCCTAGCGCTCATCCCAACATCCTGCAACACCAGCATTAGGGGATTAGTCCTTTTCCTTGGGTCTGATCCTGGCCAGTTTGTGTCAGGTTATTCTTGAGCTATTTGGTGCTGGCTGGGCTAGGTGGAAATAGCAGGAGGTGCTTATGGTTCCTTTTCCTCCCTGTGATGGGGCCCTAGGCAACCTAATCTAGTGTGTGGGGTCTCTGCCTGGAGCGTGGAGTTTGGAACTAGATGATCTTTAGGGTCCCTTCCAACCCCAACCCTTCCATGAATCTATGGGTAGAGGCAATACAAGTCCTCCTATGCAAAGTCTTGGGGGGCAGATTATTCTGGGTACAACCAGCCTGAAAAACTGGGAGGTGTGAGGGAAGAGGGACAATATGCTTTTCCTTTCTCCTCTTCAAATTAAATGTAATAACAAAAGGGAGAAGGTTCTTTCAGCTCTTCATCTGTCCCGTCTGCTCCCAGCCTCCAGCTGGATGTGACCTTACAGACTGGATTGAGCAGCAGAAAATACATTTTTAAAAAAGCAGTGTGTCACCTGAAGCTTGCTCAACACCCTCTGTTATTTAAGTGCTTTCTTGGCCAGGCTCTAAGTGGGAGTGGGAGGCAGGGAGGGCAGCCTGGCAGGAGCCAGGCAGAGAAAAGCTGATGGTCTTGGTGCATTTTTGGAGTGATGAGCTCACCTCCCAGCTGCCTCCTACCCAGGTTTCTCCATTCATGGTGTCTGTGCACAATCCACCATCCTGGATTTGGTGGCAGAATGAGTGTTTAATCCTCCTGGCCCAGCTACAAAGCTTTTGGCTCACTCTTTTTTTTACAAAGCTTTTGGCCCAAATTTTTTTCATCTGCTGTCCTAGGATCTGGAAGGGCAGATCCCTCACCCTTTGTAAAACAGTCGTGGAGTAGAGGCATCTGAAAGAGGAGACTAAGAAGGGATGTAATGGTGTGAAAACATACTATTATCAAGAGGGTTAATTATAACAAAGCTGCACTGGTGCTGGACAGAATAGGGAGCAGGTCTAGTGGTGCTGCCCATGTCCTGGTGAGAGCAGAAGGCAGGACAGGGTCCTTCTGCCACCAGCGTGATGAGCGAGGCCAGCAGAGAGCTGCATGTCTGGTTTACGTGGAGTCTGAAGAAGAGAGAAAGTGACTTTCCCTTGCCAAGAAGCCCTGCTTCTGATTTCCCTGTCTGCTCGCTGACCTAGTGTGTCTGTTTTTCTCCTGTCCCACAGGAAATCTGCAACGATCCACGTCTCTTTGTGGATGGGATTAGCTCCCATGACTTACACCAGGGCCAGGTCGGGAACTGCTGGTTTGTGGCTGCCTGCTCCTCCCTGGCATCCCGAGAGTCTCTGTGGCAGAAGGTAAGTGGTTCCCCATGCCTGTCTTCAGCACCTTGAATTTGCATTGTGTTTGTCCAGCTCAAAAACTGGTTCTCAGGGATGCCTCATGTCCTGGAAAGCGGTTAATGTGCAAAAACCTCCCTACAAGGACTGTCTTTCAAAGGGCATTATTCATTATAACTGCAGTCACCACACTCCAGCCGAACCCTTGGCCAGTTTCTCCTTAACCAAGTGGATCAAATCCCATCCTGTTTTTCAGATCCCAAATTTGACCCTTCAAATTCCAAAATAATTTAAAAATTAACAAGAAGAACGAAACTCAGGATGCTCAGCTGCAGCGTTTGGCCCCATTTCCCTAGCTCCCACGGCGTCCCCTCTCTTTGGTTGTTTACTGTGTTCCCACCTTGGCAGTGAGACACCTCATGCTGGGGCAGCTAGGTTGATTTCAGGGTGTTAGCATCTCTCCCAAGTCACTGCTTGCCCAAAGCATCCATCCCTGGCATGTCCCATGGCTGGACGGCACCATGTGGCAGAGCTCCTTCAAGTGTGGGGTCCAAAGGGAAGGTACTGTGGGCCAGAAAGCCACCAAGGAGCTGCACTAGAGCAAGGGGCTGCAGGCCTGGGGAGCAAGCAGAGAGATTCAGGGGAAGGAGGTGCTCAGTGCCACATCCCTGGACAATCCGTGCCCATCTCCAGCATGTCCTCAGCTGTGCAAGATGTCAGCCCAATGAAAGCCAAGGCAGGGGGACTTCAGACCCTGGTACAGGTGTGCATCATCACAGGGCAAGAGACCAGCAGGTTGCAAGCAACTTTTCCCAGATTTTACTGTAAAAGGCAGCCCGTCTGTGCAGACAGCACCACCTGCTTCACCCACAGCCTCCTACAGCCACGGGCCTGAGATGGTTTCCTCCATCCCACACCTTTACATCTGCTCTGTGTGCTGTGGTGCTTCCAGTCTCTGCTTCCTGTTGTGAGCATGAACACCAAGCTCAGGGATTCTTGCAGCATCCCCATTTTCTGTTAAAATCAAAGTTTTTCTTTATACGGGAACAGGATAGCTGTTGTTGCCTTCTGGGTAAGCAACAAGGCTTCCTGCCGTGGTGGCTGTGGTGACTGCTGTGGCTCTCATTACAACAGTGATGCACGGGGTTGTTTAGCTTGTTCCTCACCATCAACATCCCCCAAGGGTGAGTGGGAAAGTTGTCTTCCTTCCTCACCATTCACTTCCAGCTGTGCCTTGGGAAATGCCAACCAAACAGAGGCTGGGTCCCTTCGGACACTTCATTATTTCAGTTTGTCAGGCATTGCTTTTCCTCCCTTGGCGGTTTGGCTGTGGGTGTTTGTGGCTTCTCATTTTCCATTGCTTTAATTCTCAGAGGCTTTTTTTTACCTCCCCCCTCTTTTCTTGCAGAAAGGTTTGATTTACAGAATTATATAGGTTGCAAGGGACCTTAATGACCATTTAGTTCCAGCCCCCGTGCCTTGGGCAGGGACACCTTCCACTAGACCAGGTTGCTCAAAGCCCTGTCCAACCTGGCCTTGAACACTTCCAGGGATGGGACATCCATAGCTTCTCTGGACAACCCGTTCCAGTGTCTCACCACCCTCACAGTAAAGAACTTCTTATTTGCTGAAGATCTCAGAGACAGAAATAATGGCCCTCTTGGTCCTCAGTGTGGTTACACATGCAATTGTGATAACATTGCTGGACACCAAAATGTCTCTGTTTGAGGTCTGGCAAGAGCTGAAAGATGCCGATGCAGGCTTTAGTATTTCTGAAATATCGGTCCAGGGATCTTCCCAGATCACCCATGGCTACTAGAAAATGTATTTCTGGTGTACACCAGGATGTAACATAGGCTCTGCGTGTCCCTTGCTCCATTTCACATAGTGAAACTGTCTCTCTCAAGTGTGGGGAGGGGCAGTACCTTCAAGAAAATAAGGCAGGCAAGCACATCCCTGTGTATCCCAGGAGATTATTTTATTCAAACATTTTCTTCCACCTTGCTTTGTCCATGTCCCTGCTTGCCATTGTGCCTGTGTGGTGTGAGTCACTGAGTGGGAATGGTGTACTGGAATTTAGTTGAGAGCTGTTTCCTAAATTCCTGAGTCTTGGCTGACCCGACATGGCTCTGGGTGTGATCTGGCTTGGTAATACCCAATGACCCTTCAGACGTGTCTAGCTTTTATGAGAAGAAATTGAGACATTAAAATGAGGGGCAAAACCATGCCAGGATGCTGGTGCTGACTTGCTGCTGCAGGAGCAGTGTGGTGTCTGACTCCTGCCAGCTGTGCTATCCAGTAAAGGACACGATGGTCATGGTAGTTTGCTATTCATTGACTTATAGTCAGTTCATCCCTTGGGACCCTCATGTCCTTTCCTGGATGGCACAGCCTGATGGAAGCCACCAAAATGGTCTGGAGGAAAGTGTGTTCGTGCATCCAGGAGGAGAGAAGGGAAAAGGGGAGCTTATTGCTGTGTGCAGCTACTGAACCATAGAATCGCAGAATGGTTTGGATTGGAAGGGACCTTCAAAGATCATCTAGTTCCAACCCTCCTGCCAAGGGCAGGGACACCTTCCACTGGACCTTGTTGCTCAGAGCCCCATCCAGCCTGGATAGGGGAGTGTGGACAAGATGGAGCCAGGCTCTTGCAGGGGTGCACAGTCAGAGGACAGAGGACAGCAGCACGAGCTGCAGCTTATCTTCAGCATGAGCACTGTCAGACACTGGAACAGGGCCCAGAGAGGCTGTGGGATCTCTGTCCATGGAGATAGTCAGAGATGGACTCGATGAAGCCCCAAGCAAGCCCCTGAAGCCCCTGAAGTAAGTCCTGCTTTGAGCAGTAGGTTGGATCAGACTTCTCCAGAGTCTCCTTCCAGCCTGAATTATCCCATGAACCTACACTCAGAGAAAGGCACTGCCACTCATCCCTGCCAAGATGGCATCCCTGGCTTTGTTTTGGGATAACGAGCCATGGTTGTCAGGGACGTTGCCACGGAGGCTAACATCAGACATCCCTTCCCTATAGATTATCGTGCACAGCAGCACCAACAGTTCTGAATCTGCAAATGAGTTGGGAGGGCACTCAGGGGAAGCCCCAGAGGTGTTTTGCGTCACTGGCCCGGGTTGCCTAGCACTGCTGGGACTGTGGAGAAGGGACACCAGCTCCAGGGGCCTGTCTGATCTTTCCCGCCGTGTGTCCTGTTGGAGAGCCACACACTGCTGAGGAGGGAGCAGAGGAGCAGCCAAGGTGATGGCAGCTGAGGCAGGGATGCTTGCGCTGCCCTTCACCCGCGACGAGCAGCTGACCCGGCGCATGCGGCTGCGATTCCAGAGCCTTCAGCAAAAAAACATGAGGCCCCAGGATGGCGAGAAGCTGCTGCGTCCCAATGAGCACATCTACCGAGTGGATTTCATCCAGCAGCACAAACTGCGCTTCCTCCGCTGGGACATGCAGCTGGAGAGACCTGGGAAGGTCATGGTGACTGGCACCTCCCAGCACTGGACTCCTGATCTAACCCACCTGATGAACCGGCAGCTGCTGGAGCCGGTGGGCATCTTCTGGAAGAAGCTAGGGGCCAAGGAGGTGGAGTGCAATGAGGCAGATGCCCAGGAATTTGGGGAGCGGATAGCGGAATTAGCCCAGATCCGCAAGGTGATGTATTTCCTCCTCACTTTCACTGGCAGCCTCGAACCAGGCCAGCTGAAAGGCTCCATTGTTTTTAAAGCCTGATCTTCTCTCACTCAGCTTTTCTCACTCCAGCTATGCTTCTTTCAGTTCAGTTCTTTGTTCTGTTTTTATATCTATCGTTTGGGGGCTTTTTTATGAGAGACAGCACTGTGGTAAAGCAGAGAACAGCTCAGTGCTTGTGGAGCCCCTCAGCCCTGTGAAATATTCCCCAAACATGCTGATCTCTGAATGATGGGGAGAAGGGGACCATGAGCTTGCTGCTGCATTTGCCTGGAGTATAAAACTGTGTGCTTGTGAATTCATCAGGGATTCACGCAGGGTCTTGCTGACTTGGAAATATAAGGCTGCCCTTAGTCCTCTCACTGTAGCAACTGCACACCAAAAACCCTCTGGAAAGATAAGTAATTGCCATACTAGAAAACAGCAGGGACCCCTGGAGAGAGCCCTGCTTTCCAGTTTCCATTCTCACCATTAAAAAGGGAGGGCTTGTTTGTGATGGAGTTCCTCTCCTTGCAAGGTCCTGAGTGCTTGCACCTTGCTCTGGTGACTTGTGCTGCTGCTGTGGCTGCTTGGAGTCTCTGAAGACCAGTCCCATGGAGAATCCACCTTGCTGTGAAGCTGAACTGCATTTGGACTCACCGTATTCTGCAGATTGCAAACCCACTGGACTAATGGGGAGGTTGGACCAGCCTTTTCCGACCACTGCCACCATTTCTGGCCGGGGGGAGGGTGGAGTGTGTTGGTCCAAGATTAATTGGAGCAGATGTGTGTGCATGTGTGTGCGTGTGTGTGCAGAGCCTGCAGCAGAGCTAATTTGTGCTTTGCTCTGTCCTTAAAGCACTCGTGAAAATACTTACTCTGAAGTGTCTATAGAGCCATGAGGCTGCAGAGCTCTTTGCAAACCACAGAGCAGGAACCTGCTTCTGCTTCTGTCCCTGAAAAGCAGTGTCTCTTGCCCTCTGCAACACGGGGAAGGGTGTCTGGGTGACCATGGGAGCAGAGGGGAGTGATACATTTATAAGCATTGGAATAGGAGAGTGTTTTGTGCCCAGCTTGCGTCATGACTGCGAATAAACTACTAACTTTGGATGTTTCCTTTTCCTCCACCAAAAAGTGGAGACTATTGAAGCTTCTTGAGACACACAGATAGAAAAGTCCCTTGAAAGAGTTAAGTATTATCACGGTTGGTCCTTTTCTCAGATTGCATTCAAATGTCTGTGAGTACTCCTCAATGTAGATGTGCAGCCTGACATCTACCCAAGATGAGTAAGGAGAGAGCAGTGATGGGAAAGCCACGGCAAGGTGACTTTGTACTTGTGGCCTGCTGACTTAAGCAAACCAGCCCCAAAAGAGTCTAACCTCTTGTTCAAAGCCTCCAGAGATGCAGACCCTACACCCTCCCCAGCCCAACAGTACTGTATGAAGTGATATGCCGAAGTTGTGCTAGGCAGAGAGGAGAAGGAAAGCAGGAAGGTCAGCTACTGGCTGGAGAGATGGTGGGAGCTCTGAGTCTTGCCCACAACCAAAGCTCAGCAACCACCAAATCCTACAGCCATGCCATGACCATTGCCAGAGAAGCTGATGTCTTTGTTTAGACCCCAAGAAATTCTGGACTCGGTGAGTAGAGAGAAAAGTGGATGCATCCCTGCTTGGCCAAACACACCTCTAGGGTCCTAGCAGACTTTCCCATAGAAGACCCCTCCTTGTATATCCCAGAGCAGAGTTCCTGACTAGAAACCACTTACATGAAATAACAGAAGCCACTGGCAACATCCAAAGGGGTTTTTGCATGCCAAGTCTCACAATATGTCATCGCTACATTGCTGGGGTAGAGTTTTTGCTGCAGATATCTCACTGGGTATTGGTGTACCACAGTAAATAAAAGCCTAGACAACGGGTTCCCCTTAAGGACTGAGGCTGTTTGTGTCTTCTTCATGCTCCCTTTGGAAGCCGCCCTAATCCTGCTTGCAATAAAGCACCAAATTCCAACTCAATGCTGGTATTTTTGAGCCCCTTTTAACTTCCTGTAAAATGTAAGATAAACATTTACCTTCTTCTTTCTTGGTGTGAAAGGCTTCATGGAGTGTTGAGCAGTTTTTTTGTGGTTTGGAGAGGGATTTGAAGCTGGGCATAGAAGGGGAAATGATTCTCAGGTGGATCCTTGTTTTCTTCAGAGCTGGGGAGGGAGGTGAGGGGACCAGTGTGATCTCTCTCTCTGCTGCGGGGGAGATGAGCCTCTTTTTACCAGTTGCTGAAACTATCCCGACACAGTTTCAGCATCCCATAAAGGCTTTCAGATGCACCACCCTGTCCCATCTCCCAGGGGAATTTCATCCCAGTTTGTACCAGAGTTCAGCAGATTGGTACTGCTGGATGCCTCTCTCCTTATCTTGAGCTGGCAAGTTCCCAGCAGAGGCCTTGGAGAACTTGGCATGTACCAATTTCTCCTTCTAATCAGGGACATTTTTTTCCAGGGCCACAGGTGCCCTTTCTCTTAATTAGCCACTCTTAAGAAAATTGAAAAAAGCCCTAAATCAGCTTAGGGATGTCAACCTGGTGCTTCTCAACCTGTCTGTGGACCCTTTCACTGTGAATTTGTCACACTAAATGGTATCGCAGCTCCAGATTTTCTGAGCCTCTAAAGAAGCAGCAGCACAGTTGGGTAAAGAAGATGTGGTTTCCACTGCCCCAGTGTCACGCAACCAAGCTGAGTCCAGCACTTGTTGGGATCCTGGGATGGGTGGTCTATGGCATACTCTCCAGCAGGGAATGCCTCTGGAGATCAGACTCACTCATTTCCTTTTGGATCAGTGTAGAAATACAACCCATCCTTGCTCCTGGACCCTGCTCTGGATGAAAGCTGACTGCTTTTGCTGCCTTCAGCAGTGGAGGGTGCTCCCAGAGCTGTCCCCAAGTGAAGGGATGGAGGAGGATGGTGGGGACCTGTGTGTCCTGCCAGCAATGACAGTAAAAGCAAGTCTCAGACCCAGCCAGCTGGAAGCTGTCACTACCAGCTCTGGCTGACAAGCTGCTGCTAATCAATGCTGGGATCATTTCAAAGCCCTCATTAATAGCGAGTTGATTATCATGATAGTCCTCTATGACAATTCATTAGGATGAGCTCCAGTCAGGAGGGAATCAATGGGCACTGGTGGAGGTCTGTCTGACCTTTCCTGGCAGTCTCCAGAGAGGAATCTGGGACACTGTTAGCACTCCTATAAAACACCAAACCCTCCAAATGTGGCTCTTTTTCATGGCTTTGTCTGCTCTGCTTCTATTGATCCAGACAACTCAAGAGTGCCAGTGAGCTTGCAGGGCTGATGGCATCATTAATATTTTAGTGTAGGAGCAATAAGAGCCCTGGGCTGGATCATTGCTGGTAGCTAAGGGGTCGGGGGGCTCTTCAGAGGGAATTCTCTCTGCACAATTCCTGCTTTGTGACAGTAGACAAAAAATAAAAAGGCAAAAGGCTCTGTCAGCTGGACAAGGGCCCAAAGCACAGTAAAGGTGGTCTCACCATGTCCTGTGACTTCTTGAAGAGACTGTTTCCGTGTGTCCTCTCCTATCCAATCCCAACACGCCCAGCTCTCCACAGGACAGTGATTATTTGGTGTATTGGAACATAATACATGCTTGCACGGACACCTTAGGGTTTTTCCTCACTGAGTTCATGATCCTTTCGGAGCAGGTAAGTGAAGCAGCACGGGTGTGGACAGTCAGTCACGTTACTGCTGCTGAGTAAGTCAGTATCTGCCAGCCATCAACTACAGTAACTACACGTGGTCTCACAGCCCACCCTGGCCGCGCAGTAAAACCACATTGCCTCCACCCTCAACAAAAGCTAAACTGTGGTGGGGTAGTTCCTTGCTGTGTGTCTCTGTGTCCTGGTTCTAAACAAGGTGCAGATCCCCCTACGTGTAGCATCTGTGCCTGGCTGTGCTCATTTCTGTTGCAGCTGTTGGGTGAATTTTCCATCCAAAGCAGAGCTGGTGGTGACTGCAGCCATGAAGGGCTGTGGACTTTGGCAGTTACCCTTTGCTTGTGCCTGCCCTGCTGGCAGTGACACGAAACTTGTTCTTCCTCAGACCCCTCAGCTGCTCTAGGGTTTCTTTCAACTCAGGCCTTCTTTTCCTTCTTTCATCAAGTCACCTCCTTGTGCTTGCTTGGATGAGCATGGTAGCTCTTGACAGGGAAGAATGGAGACCTTGAGGGAATGGGGATCCTGCTTTTCCCACTTTTATTTAACAGAGTAGGTTCATGCAGAGTATCTACTGCCTGTTCATTGGCACCAAGTAGATGAATACCACACTTGCTCTTGGGCCAGTCAAGTCACACCAGAATCAAGAAGGAGAATCAAAGAAGGTGCCCTTTGTTAGTACCCTACTGACACTAAAAAAACAAAAAATGTGGTCATAAAAATAACCACCTGTTGTTAGACAGAGAACTCTTCTGCTCCAACTCTTCTGCCTTTCTGCAGAAGTAGATGGCAGCAGATGTCCAGGGCAGAGTTATAAGAAAGAGGAGAAAGGTCTTTAACTCCACCCTCCATGGGACGGTGAAGTCTAAGCTATTCCAGCACATGTTAATCTAGTCTGCATTGGTGGAACCAGGTCCAAAATCTGGCTCCAGCAGACTGTAAGCAAGTTCATCCCCCTCATATTCTTTCTTGTCTTTGATATTGTCTGCATTAGTTCCAGGATGAGAGTCAATCCCAGGAGAAAAGGGAATAATTTAGGTATATGTGCCTCTTCTTTTGCAGGTCATCCCAGACTGGAAGGAGCAGGAGTGGAACCCTGAGAAACCCGAGAGCTACGTGGGGATCTTCCACTTCCAGTTTTGGCGTTTTGGTCAGTGGCTGGATGTGGTGATCGATGACCGCCTGCCCACACTCCACAACCAACTCATCTACTGCCACTCCAACTCCAGGAATGAGTTCTGGTGTGCCTTGGTGGAGAAAGCTTATGCCAAGTAGGTACCCAGGCAGTTGTAGGATAAAGTAGGACCTGGGCACTCTGTTTTTCCTCTCTGTTCATTCATCATCTGGTTTGTAGCAGTAGAACCAACATCTTTCCTGTGGAGTAGTACATAACTCAAACAGACAAAAAATAAGAAAAAAACCCCTTCTCTAGCCTTAATTTACCCTTAAAGCAAAATAGCCTTCAATGTTTCTTTAAGTAATGCCTATTCTAGAGATTTCAAGTTCCTTTTACTTTGGTTGTATGACAGCAAGAGTGCTGCAAGGACTGTGGGTCCTATTTTTTCACCCTAGTTTGCTATCCTTTCCCACTTTAAGTTCAACTGCAAATCTCCATTCCCAAGGCTGCCCCAAGAATTGTCCCAGACCCCTTAAAGTCTTGTTTTGCCATCCCTGTCACACTCTTTCAGGTTGTCAGGCTGTTACGAGGCCCTGGATGGAGGCAACACAGCTGATGCCCTGGTGGATTTCACTGGTGGGGTCTCTGAACCTATCGACCTGACTGAAGGGGACTACATCACTGACGAAGCCAAGCGAAACCTCCTCTTTGAGCGTGTGTTGAAGGTGCACAACAGGGGAGGCCTCATCAGCTGCTCCATCAAAGTAAGCAATGTTACCAGTATGGTCACGGTCCCATGGGAATAGGCATTCTAGTATGCAGTTGTCTTACCCAGTCATAAACTTCTCAGTTAGATCAGATAAATTGTGGCCAAGGGTTCCGTCTTCTTGATGATGACAAAAGGAGTGAATCCTGAATGCCAACCCTCTTTATTCCTTGTTGCTAAGTCCAAGAGCTCAGATTCATGAAAGCACCCTTTAAATGCTAGGAGGCGATCAACTCCAGAGAAAGGCATTTTGATGTCTGCATCTGGGCGTCTCTACAAGTGCTGATTGCCAGACCTCCCAGCATAGCCATTAGGATGAGCTTTAATGGTTGCCAGTATGGGAGCTCAGAGACCTCATGAAGAAAAGGAGGGATCCAGCACATAAAATGGCGTCTGAGACATGTGCCAACTGGCTCTCTCCGTGACCAATGATGCTCTTCATTTTGGCTCAGAGAAACCTGCAGGGAGATCTGAGTTCCTTTCTTTCCCAGCCTTTGCAGAGGTGGTCATGATCCCTGGTCTGAGCACTGTCTGTGTTCCCCTGCCAGGCCACGTCAGCAGCTGACATGGAGGCTCGCCTGGCCTGCGGACTGGTGAAGGGCCATGCATATGCAGTGACGGACGTGCGGAAGGTCCGTCTTGGCCATGGCCTTCTGTCCTTCTTCAAGTCGGAGAAGCTGGACATGATCCGCATGCGCAACCCATGGGGCGAGCGGGAGTGGAACGGCCCTTGGAGTGACACGTGAGTTGGGATGGACAGCTTGTTTCAGTGGGAAATTCTTCCCTGTGAGGGTGGTGAGGAACTGGCACAGGTTGCTCAGAGAAGCTTGGATGCCCTTTCCCTGGAAGCATTAAAGGCAAAATTGGATGAGGCTTTGAGCGACCTGGTCTAGTGGCAGGTGCCCCTACTCATAGCAGGGGGGTTGCAAGGAGATGGTATTTAAGGTCCTTTCCAACCCAAACCATTCTGTGATTCCATGATTCCATGTTCGTTCATACTAATGAAGGATGTTTATAGCTTGCTTTTCTGCTCCCAGTCTTGTTCCAGCAAAACAAGCACCCAACAGAATCAACCTCTGCCACCACTGGCTGCTGTGATGGCTGTGGATGAGATGAGGAACCAAGGGCTGGTGCAACCAGAGCCTTTGGCCAGAGTCAATTTTGTTATCTTCCCAGACAGGGCTGTGATTCTACTGGCCAAATAAAACCTTGCCAGGCTGGATTCACCTCCACTGCTCAGGAAGGAAGTTGAAGTTCCAAGCCGTGCTGCACTTCCCCTGGATTTGGCACATGGCCTAACCAGAGCAGCATGGGGACTGGCTTTATACAGTCCTTGAGCCTAAAATTCTTGTGTGTCCCTTACCTCTGAGTATTGATCCTGTTCTCTTCCCACAGCTCCGAGGAGTGGCAAAAAGTGAGTAAAAGTGAGAGAGAGAAGATGGGAATGACAGTGGAAGATGATGGAGAGTTCTGGTGAGTCCCTCCTGCGTTTGTCAGCACAGGCCATGCCCACAGCATCCTCCCACCCCATGGAGCATGCGTGTCATTTCCATGCATACAGCTATGCAGAGAAAACAGCCTTCCATAGGCTCTCTAGTGAAGCCCCCTCCTTGAGCCCATGCATGTGTGTTAGCTTTGGATAACCATGACCCCGTGTCGAGTTTAATATGGGTTTTCAAAGGCCAGAGACGTTGCTGCTTTATAGTCTAAGTTTATTCCATGGTTAAATCAGTTTCAGTTTGAGGGTACTTAAAATGTATTTCTACTTACTTAAAACTAAAACTTACACTCTCAACTCACTTACAACAAAAACCTACATTCCAACAACCCTGGAATTGCAAGCTGCTCTGTATCACGCAGGGACCAAACCATTTCACCAGGGTACTGAGAACCTGTCATAAATGTGCTGAACTGCACAGCTTCACCAGGCATATTTCAGTACAACATTTACCCTTGTGTGGGGAAAGGGACGCTGTGCTGCTTCTCCCGCTCCAAAACACAGAGATCTGTTGTTTAAACTCAGTAAGTGTTTACTGCAGGCATAGACAAAAGTATCTCCATCTCTTTTGGAGATATTTGATGAATAACTTTTGTTACTCATCAGCCATCAGAGACAACCCACACTCTCTAACAGGTGATCAATAAAATCCCTGCAGTGTACTTTTCCAGGGAATGAAGCAGCATAACCCAGTTCTGCCCTTTCCTGACTCAGGATGACCTTTGAAGATTTCTGCAAATACTTCACGGACATTATCAAGTGCCGTCTGATCAACACCTCTTACCTGAGCATCCACAAGACCTGGGAGGAGGCAGTGCTACATGGGGCATGGACTAGAAGCAGTGATCCCTTGAAGAACCGCTCCGGAGGCTGCATCAACCACAAGGACACCTTTCTGCAGAACCCCCAAGTGAGTAATGGGGCAGAGGGCCTTCTGGAGGCTTCACATGTGCTTCTAAGTGTTTAACTCTCCTACAGGGGACCTAGAAGGCTGAAATGGCTACCAGACCTCTAATAGCTTATTTGTGCTTATGGCAGTTCTCCAGCACAGCATGACCAGCATCGAGGCCAACTCTATTAACCTTATCCGTCGTATCAGGGAGACTGCATCCAAGTGCTTGGTGTAGAGCATCTTGGCACAAGGGAAAAACAAACTGTGCCACAGGGTAGCACGGTTGGCTGATTCCAGTCAAACAGGGCCAGGAGTCAGTTCCAACAATCTGGATGTCTGAATGACCAAATTCTGGGGTTTTTGCCCAAACTTCAACACCATTAAAGTTACCCGGACAGATGTAGCCCATAGAGCCATTTCCTTCTAGCTTGAAGTTTATCTCCTGGAACAAACTTTTCTGGAGAAAAGGAGGCTCAAGGGGACCTTATGGTTCTCTACAACTACCTGAAAGGAGATCATATCCAGGTGGGGGTCGGTCTCTTATCCCAGGTTACAAGTGGGAGGGCAAGAGAAAACAGCCTCAAGTTGTGCCAGGGGAGGTTTAGACTGAATATTAGGGAAAACTTCTTCACTGGAAGGGTGAAGATGTTAGAAGAGGCTGCCCAGGGGCATGATGAAATCACCATTTCTGGAAGTATTCAAAAGGCATGTGGATGCGGCACGTGGGGACATGGTTTAGCAGTGGACTGGGCAGTACTGGGTTAAGGGTTGGACTGGATGATCTTAGAGGTCTTTTCCAACATAAATGATTCTATGATTATCTTGTCCTGCTCTGAACTGGGGTTCTGACTATCACAAGTGAGGTCCTTTTCAGTCCTTCATGTAAGGAGGAACTGAAGGATGGTATGGCCCCTTGCAGGAGTTGTCACCAAGGATATGGGAGAGTTGTTTCTGGCTTCCAGCTCTGTAGTAGCCTTTTTCTTAGGTCTCTGAACATCAGTTCGTCCTTCCATGCCTTATAGGAGGACTTCTGGCAGTCTGCAAGGGGTGAAAGTCTCTGGTATAAGATTACATCTCGACTGCTTGGATTCTGCTGAGCAGTTCAAAGACTGGACTTTGCAGTATTTCTCTAAGATGAGCCAAAAAGGTCCCTGTTTTGGCAAATTGATGCCAGGTCCCAAGAGGAAGGGGTATGGGCTCTCAAAGTGGGTACTGAAGCCAGGCTGTCCCTGCATGGACATGAATGGGGAGAAACTGATGTTAACTCTGTTAAATCCACCTCCACCCATACCCAGGGATCCTGTATTAATAAAAATCTCCCTTACCTTCCTCTCTTTGCTTCTAGTATGTGTTTGATGTGAAGAAGGCAGAAGATGAAGTGCTGATCTCCATCCAGCAGAAGCCCAAAAGGACCAGTCGCAGAGAGGGCAAAGGAGAGAACTTGGCCATAGGCTTTGATATTCATAAGGTAGGCTGGGGTCCCTGCACGTTGGCCTGAATGCCACCATAAATTTGTTGGTTGTGGAGTGGTACATCAGTCCTGCATGACCATATCATTCATTTAAGCATTATGTGGGTGCATCTGGGGTGCCATTAGGACAGCCTGCCCTCTTCTAGAGATGAAGAGGGATATCAAAGGGGACAGCATGGAAAACAGGTTGCCCAGAGCAGCTGTGGATGCCCCATCCCTGGAAATGTTCAAGGCAAGGATGGATGTGGCTTTGAATAACCTGTCCTAGTGGGAGGTGTCCCTGCCCACAACAGGGGATTGAAACTAGATGATCTTGAAGGTCCCTTCCAACCCAAACCATTCTATGATTCTGCACAGTTCTTGCTAAAAGCAATGATTAGTCTTTTCTCTCCAAATGTTGAAATCTGTTAGACTAATCTTTACGTCTTCTTTGCTGGGTCCCCAGTGTTAAACTGGGATGTAAGAGATGAGTCCCTGAGCCAAAAGAGTTGGGAAAGCCGTGTCCACACTTGTTTTCCACCCAGCACAGCTGGGACCATTTTGCTGGTTTTCTTAACTCTGGGTCTCCTGGCACTGTGGACTCAGTCCTTGCAGTCTTTCCCTGCGCCGTGGTGGATACCAGTTCGTTTTCAGCCAGTGACAATCCGCTGACCATCCCACTGTGATCTCTGCCCAGGTGGAGTTGAATAGGAACTACCGGATGCACACCCTGCAGCAGAAAGTGGCCAGCTCCATCTACATCAACTCCCGCAGCGTCTTCCTGAGGACAGACCTGAAGGAAGGCCGCTACGTCATCATCCCCACCACTTTTGACCCTGGTCATGAAGGCGAGTTCCTTCTCAGGATTTTCACAGATGTGCCTTCAGATTGCCGGTAAGGAGCACGAGCAGGGATGGGGAGGAATTGGCTCTTTGGAGACGGCCCTGTGCTTTTGATTTGTGGTTTTCCCGAATGGTCATAGCCTTGCCTGCAGCTGCTCTTTGGCTTTCTGTTGAGGGTGGTCAAGAGACAGGACATCTTTGCAGGTCTCTCCACGGACATGCAGAGAAGCTCCCACTCTGCTTCTAAGCATGATATGGAAGAGCATCCCAAACCCAGGTTGAGGAGATTGGAGTGGGGAGCAGAGTCTGACAGTGGATAGTCACAAAGTCACAGAATATTCTGGGTTGGAAGGGACCCACAAGGATCATTCAAAGATCACTGAGTCAAACTCTTAAGTGAATGGCCTGTCTGTACTGTCCTTCATTGTGCCAGAGCAAACTCTTTGGTGTAAGATTAGGCACCTCTCAAAGGCCACGTGTTTTTCCTTGCAGAGAGCTGACACTGGATGAGCCACCACACACCTGCTGGAGTGGGATGTGTGGCTACCCGCAAGTAGTATCCCAGATCCATGTCCTTGCTGCAGCTGGGCTCAAGAATCAGGATTCCCAAGGAGGTACTGGTCTTTCCCTGCCTGTTGTCTGGCCCCAAAGGAGTTGGGAGGTGGTTTATGAAGTGGGACATTTATATCCTCAGATATTTTTTTTCAGCAAACATACCTGATTTAGACACCAGAGGAGGAGAAAGACCATGGAGAACCAAACTCACTTCTTGCAGTGGACGTGATCTGGGAGCTGTTATATTTAGGCTGTTATCTGCAACCCTCCCAAAACTTCCCCAGAGCCCTTAGCAGTGGTCCTGTAACAACCCAAGCTTTTCTCCCAAGTATGAGCAGCTGTAAAAGTCAGGAATTGTATTTAAGTGCTGCCTTTAAGTATGCAGAATCGCGAGAAGCACCATCGGATCAGCAACTTGTCCATCAAATAAGTTTCAACCTACTACAAATAGGAAGGACAGAGAAACAGCCTGACGTGTAGTATTCATCGCTGGAGGCTGGATAAATGTCTTATCAGTAGAGGGTATGTCAAATTCAGGTCACTTTGGGATGGTGTGGATCTAGATCAATTCTGACATCCATCACTTTTCCTGCATGGAAGATGGCAGCAGGACCATACCTCCCCGTGTCCTACAGCCATACAGAGGCTTATGGCAAGAGCCCCATGTTCTGTCTGCCTGGAGCATCTGGACCAAGAAACCCAGTGGCAGTGATAGCTTGTACTGAGAGATTGCTAAAGTTGGGATGAAAGGTCTAGAGGTTGCAATTAGAGAAGCAAATATCTTTCCACCATGGAAATAGACCAGATCCTAGCCTTTTTCCCCTGTTTCCTGAGTCAAGGGCATGTGGTGATTGTGGGAAGATTTAGCCAAACACTTTCAAGCCAAATTTAAAATAAGAAACTTGAAAACTTAAAAGATCTAAATAAAACCAAATTAAAATTACACTCTTTTTTCACCCAAAAATTATCATCAGGGCTGCCTATCACTATATCACTGAAAGTAACGAGCAGGATCTTTCCTAAGCAAGGACTAGTCAAATGTGCTTATTTATCCCGAGCCGCAAAGGGAGTTCTTATACCCTATCTGGTGTTTGGGGAGGGAATTTAACCCTAGGCAGGTGGTTTTTTCTTGGGTTATTCACAACAGGTCAGTGCACCCGTAGCAACGCAGGGAAATTGGTAGCCAAAGGTCTCTGAACTGTTCACAGAAACAAGGAGATTTATCTTTCCTTCAGACAAGAAGACGTGGGGATTCTGGAGTCATAAAACATTTTTTCCGCAAAAAACCCCGTGGAAATTGCTTTCTTCCAGCTGTAGCTGATCGGCTCCCACCACCAACAGCGTGTTTGGTGTTTTCCAGTTCAATGGCATCTCTCATGCATCCCAGGCCAGGCCTTTCACACCACTTTGGAAATAGTGCTTTACAGATAGGAATTTGGCTCTGACTGATGGAACATGAGGATTTAATGGGACATCCCAAAAGACAAGGTAATTTGGAAAAACAGCTGTGAAATCCAGCAGCTGTGTCTCATCAGGGGAGCCAGGTCCTTGCAAACAGAAAACTAGCAAAGAGGTGGTCTGGCAATCAGAATCTCTGGCCCTCAGAAGGGGCTGGTTTGTTCCTCATCATTTCCACATTTCCCTTGGACAAGAAAACTCATACAGCTGATCTGTGTTTCCATCATAGCCACTAAAGCTCATGGTAAGAAAATGCATTCTGGTGGTTAAAATTCCATAGCAATAGCTCTTTCTCTACTTTCCAAATTCCCAAAACAAGCACTTGTTTGTCAAGATAAAAGTATTCACTAATGAGGGACTCCTTCCTTCTCCTGGAAGCTCAGGTACCATCCAGCCGTGGGCTGGTAGTATATGAACTTGGTAACTTTATCCTCCATCTGGTATTTCCTTGTGTGAGCCTCTTTTTCTCCATGGTTTTATTTCTGCCTGCCTCTAGGAGAGCAAATCCTGAAAGGAGGGTTGAGTAGGATGATGTCTTCCATGGAAGATTTACTGCAATGATCAGAAGGATTTGGGGTGATGAAGGAGTGTTTCTGTAGATTATGGGGACAAGAGAGGCGGCCCTTTCATAGAATCATAAAATTGTTTCAATTGGAAAAGCCCTCTAAGATCATCCAGTCCAACCCTTAACCCAGCACTGCCAAGTCCACCACTAAATCCCATTCCCAAGTGCCACATCTACACATCTTTTAAGTCCCTCCAGGGACGGTGACTATACCACTGCTCTGGGCAGCCTGTTCCAGTGCTTGATAACCCTTTTGATGAGTTAGTTTTTCCTAATTATCCAGTCTAAACCTTCCCTGGTACAATTTGAGGCTCTTTCTTCTCATCCTGTCGCTTGTTTCCTGGAAGAAGAGACCAGCCCCCACCTCATCACATCCTCCATTCAGGTAGTTGTAGGAGTGATAAGGTCCCCCCGAGCCTCCTTTTCTCCAGGCTGAGCCCCCCCAGCTCCTTCAGCCACTCCTTATCAGATTTGTGCTTCATCCAGACCCTTCCCCAGCTTCATAGCAGTCCATCAGCACCTGGGGCGTGACAAACGCTTTGGCAGATACCATCTCCTCTGGTGGGATATGAAGGCAAAGTACTGCATGACACCCCTGGAAAAGGACTCTGAGGAGTTACAAAAGCTACAACAAAACAAAAATTCCCCTTTCTCTCCTCAGGAGCTGACCCTTATGTGATCATAAAGTGCGAAGGGCAAAAGGTTCGCTCTCCGGTGAAGAAGAACACGGTATCACCAGAATTCGATGTGAAAGGGCTCTTCTACCGCAAGAAGCCGGGACAACCCATCATTGTTCAGGTACATGGCAAGCAAGCAGTGGGCTGAGTGATGGAGACCCTCTCTCACTTGGACCCCCCGCCCTCTCCTCACACTGTCCACAGCAGATGTGTTCCCCAGGCTGAGCATCATTAATGTTAATGCAGCTCAACCTCTCACCACTGCGGTGACATCTGGTAAAGGCATGTTCTTCACCCCTCTCACTTCCAGAGTGACATCCCCACACTCACCACCTCCCTGGCTTCAGCTCAGGGCACGCCCCCAGTAACCCCTTCTCTCCAGTTCATGATGGTTGGCTGCATCCCTGAAGGAGCTGCCCTCATCCGTGCTTTGTTTCCGCAGATCTGGAACCACAACCTGATAAGTGACGAGTTCTTGGGCCAAGTGGTGCTCACGGGGGATCCCAGCAACCGGCAGTCGGTGCACACACTGCACCTCCAGGACAAGGGGAACAGGAGGTCAAACGACCTCCCTGGAACCATTGCTGTGATGCTGCTCAGCAGTAACATCCTCACTAATGTCTGAGTACTCAAGGACGACTCTTCTGGTGCCACATATGTGAATATAAACATGCACACACACATATATATATATATATAGACACACAGAGCCTACCTACCACCTGCAAAGTGTATATGAACCATGCATGCATTCCACTCCAAGGAGCCAATCTTGTGTTTTCAATGTTAAAAAAACATGGTGCCTTTTTTGGGGAACCGCAATGATCCTTCTGCTGGTGTCCTCTGCAGCCCCGCTGGCTGCCACGTGCGCTGTGGGACCACTGTGAGCATGCTGTGTGTCCTGACAGCCAGAGCACGATGCCCTGGGGCTGTTTGTTTACACAGGCTGGCACACACACGTGCCACCATGCACACGTGTGGCCACCGCGGTCCCACCACCTGCTTCAGTGCATCTCAATGTGTCTGCTTGGGTTAAGAGTAGTGTGCATGGAGTTTTCTCCCTTGAAATTGCCATGTAATCGCTTACCTGTGGAGGCACCACAGCAAAGGAGAAGTAGAAAAACCGATCGGGGCCTGCTGTTTTTTGGGTATGGGTTTGCGTACTGTAACTGCAAGGAAAACGCACCAAGGCAGCCCAAATCCCAAATCCACAGGGGCAACAAGACCAAAGACTCCATTATTTTGGGGACAAGCTGTCTCCAGCCAAGTCTTGTTCAACCCCATGCAACTCTCAAGTATAGGAAGATGTCAACAGCTGTGGTGGGATAACTGTTCTCTGGGGTCAAGTTTATGAATCAGTCTGGGCCCAGCTCCTGTGTGTGCCTCCTGAATTCCCGTGGTGCCTGCTGTCTCCGTGTCTCCATGCCATCCCCATCCCAAGATCTCACCCCAGGAGCTGGGGTGGGTTGTCTGCTGGGGCAGTTCAGTGTTTAGATAAGAGAAGATTGGTTCCTCTGAAGGCCAAAGTGTCAAGTTCAGGGGATGGGGAATTTTGCTCCATGGGCTCCATCTGTGCTGCTGCCTACAGTGCATCATTTCTCAGTGCCTCGCTTTCTCAAATTCTTTTAAAGAATAGTGGGATTTTAGCTTGTACTAGAGGAGCACTGCTGGGAATATTTAATTCATAGCAGTGTCCATCTCTCACCTTTAATTTCCAGTCTCCTGTTGTGGAGGATGAGTTGCACACTCCTAGAGCCAGTCTCAGGAGTGCAACCCAATGCATCCTTGGGGACGTGTCTAGAGCCACGGTCCGCTCCTGATTTCCATGAAAACCGGGTTAATCTTCCTTATTCCACTGGGTGGCAGAATCTGGCTTCTTATGAAACATCCCAGATAAACCAAACAACAACCCGTTGTCTGGCCTTTCAGCAGCTGACTAGGACAAGTTTCAAACCTTTTTTTTTTCTCCTATTGGTTGGGGTTTTTATTCATGTACCTTTAAAGTGGTGCAAGTTAAGGGATTTTTCTGTCAGATTTTCTAACAAGGAAATATTTTGCAGTCACCTTCATGCAAGTGGAAATTAATACATATGACAAAGTCTCGGAATCTTGGTAAATTTTGGCCTGAGCAGAGTCCTTTTCCTGCAAGAAAAGTGAACAGGAAAGCCTTCTTTTGCCATAGCAGATGGTTTCTGCTTGTCCTACTAAACACCCATGTTTGTCCTGCAGTCTGTTTGGGGTTTTTTAAAGTCCCTAAAGGTCTGCTAAGTCTGAAACATGGTACAGCGTTCCCCAAAGTCACAGTACCTGCTAGCTCAGTTCTTGGTGCAACCAGAAGCAGATGGTGCAACTGCATTGATTTTTGCAGGCTTTCCTCATCTTCACAGTCATGCAGTTATGAGTTGGCTTTTTTACCAAATTTGCTTATATTCTTAGCTCTTGTTTTTCAAGATTTAAAGGCAAGCAGAGGTCCCCATGATGCTCTTTCCAGATCTCAATTACTCCTGGCTTGCACGGAGCACCCTCCAACTCCAGGTGCCATCACTGGGATCAAGTTTGGTTCAGCATCTTGCAGAATTTACTTAAATGCTCCTAATTAGGTAAAGCAACTTTTTGATCCCAAGGTCAAAGCAAATCCTTGAATTTGGGAAAACCTATTCAGAGATATTTTGATTTTATCCTAGTTTTGTTTATGAGACTCATCACTGAAAATAAATGGAAGCAGGATTGTGGGGTTAGAAGGTATGAATTGGGTCTTTGGAGAGGATCCCACAGGCTTATGTTCAGAGCGATATGTGAGAGGAATGCCCAAAGATACCTCACCTGGCAGGGGGATGAGCTGTTGGCATTGCAGGAACATGACAGGACCATCAGCAGCAGGTGGAGGTGTCCAGCCTATCTGCATTAGCCTTGTTTTCTCTGGAAATCAGGCCATGGATAGCTTCAGCAAAGGAGAGCCATTTGTCCAGGAATGCCCTGCCATATGCCAAATGGCACCATGATCCCCAAGGAGTGGTGCCAAAGCTCACCAAGGAGTTGTGGTGCCCTGGTACCCATGGGCAGCCTCCTTCCTCCCTACAGAGAATCAAGCCATAAAGAGAGGAAAGGCAGCTTTTTAATAACTTCTTAAAAAAATAAAATCATCACTCTGTATCAGGACCAAATTGTCTTAATATCAGTAATATTTGTCCTTAAAAAAAAGAAAACTTTGGAAAAGTTAGAGCAGCAGCCTTCTTCCTTACATTTCCAATGGAATAACAAAAATTACCTTTCTTACTCTTCTTTTTGTCTTATGTGTAGAGCAGATGAGGGAAGGGAATTACTGAAATGCCATTCCTGTTGTTGATGCCTTTTCTCTTTGAATGAAATAAACAGAAATAGTCAGGATTTTTTTTTTTATTGCGAGGAGGGCAGGTCTGAAAAGCACTTTGCAGTCCCTCATGAATGGGGTAGGACATGTGTCTGATTTATTTCACGTTTCTTTGGTTAATCATTTCAATGGTTGCAAGCAGCCTGGCATTACACTCTGTGGAATCCATTTCTTTTTGCCATCTGCCTGTTAAAACAGGCTGTGGCTTGTCTTCATCTCCAAAGGCACTGATGTGTCATGCTGCACAAGATCAGAGTGGTCCAAACAGAAAGCCAACATTGTACAGCTGTAAACCTCCTATAAATAAATAAATTGTGTCTATTTTATTCAGACTCCTTGCCTTTGAACTGCTTTGTTCTTCCAGAATGCTTTTGATGGACACAAGGTGGCTCTGCAGCGCCTTTTGAATTTGCTTGATTCACCAAACTCCATTAGAATTATTTTCTCTGCGGACTTTGAGACTGAGGCAAGGTGGTCTGCATGAGGCTTTCACACAAGGTTACACTTGCATTCACTGAGAAAATCCACGGAGGGGATGGGTAACCTCCTCTGACTATAAATAACCTTTGCATCCTATGCCTGATAGTCACCACAGTGCAGGGCACTTGGTTTTTTGAGCCTCACCTGACTTGGAAAAGAGCTCTGCAGATTGCTGAAAAACTAAAAGGAGCAGGGGGAGAGTTAATGGGCAAAGTAGGAGGAAGTGGATTTTGGATGGCTTTCCCTCAGGAAACAAACCTGCATAATGCACATGGGGAGCATTTGAAAAGCCTGACCCTGCCCGTGGGTATCTCCAGTCTTGCTGCTGTAACACATGGACCCAAAGCTCTGGCACTGGGATCTTGCTTCCATCTCAGCTTCCCTCCACCAGCTGCCTGTGCTCAAAGTCTTTGCAGCATGAAGGAGCTGTGTGCTTCTGCAGGCCACCCTTAACAGCCTGGAGCACACATCTGGAAAAAGCCCTTGTATTGTGAGTTGGGGGTACCTTCCCTGACCCTCCAGCTCCTAGGATCATCCTCTGGGATGAAATATGTCACCAATAGATAGACAGAGAAATGAGTATCCTGATCCTTTGCCTCCACCACTGAGACAGCTTAAAAGGACTTTTCTTAGGGAAAAAGCCTCACAAACACCTCAATCCCCCAAACATCCTGATACTCTCCTGGAGGGTGTCCTGAGCAATAGACCTGGCTGGGGACTATGGGGCTGTGATACTTGTTGCTGGACATAGCACGGGAGCTGTGATGTAGACCAGGCAGCTTTACTGAGTCTTGCTTTGTGCACACTCCCCCCAAAAAAGTGTATGTAAGCCTGGTTAAGCCACAGACCATCATGTAGGCATGGAGGTTGTGCCTTCCCACCAACACCTCGATTTTGCTGGTACTGGGGCAGTGGGACCCCAGCACGTGAGTGTGGAGATGTGCAGAGACTGTGCATGTTTGGAGACCAGCAGCAAGTAGTGGAGTAGTGCACAGCTCCAGGCAGGATCCAGCCCAGGCTCTCCAAGGGTCCTGCAGCATCTCCTCACCCCTCCAGCACAGTCAGTTGCCAGGACTTTCTGCTCAGATTAGTTTCACATAGTTTCATATTAGTTTTCATAGGGGTCTGTTTTTAAAGGACTTTTTGCAAGGGCATATTTTGATAGCACAAGTGGGGAATGGCTTTAAAGTGGAAGGGTGGGGTTAGATGAGATACCTGGAAGAAATTCTTTACTGTGAGCATGGTGAGGTACTGGCACAGGTTGCCCAGAGAAGCTGTTGAATGTCCCATCCCTGGAAGTGATCAAGGTCAGGTTGGTTGGGGCTCTGAGCAACCTGGTCTAGTGGAAGGTGTCCCTGCCCATGGAAGGAGACTGGAATGAGATGATCTTTAAGGTCCCTTCTAACCCAAATCATTCTATGATTCTATGATAAATTGGCAGTTCAGGGTCTGCCTTTGACCTGAAAGAGCATCTTCATGGAGGAACAGACATCCATCCTGTGGTTGAAAGTCGATGCTGAAATATTTCTTCTTGCAGCTGGATCCCCCATAGCCAGCATCTTCCCACCTTAATGCCTGTATACATTCCCCACCATATGAGACTCCTGCTGCTCAAAAGGATGAGGGACTTCCAGCAGGAAGGGCTGCAGAGGTAGAAGGGCCTTCAGCAATGGGATGGGTTCATTGCCTGTCTTTCAGAACTGTTCAGGTGCTGCCGCATCCTTGGCCAAGAGGCCAGGTTAATACCCAGGGACTGGCCACTGAAGTCTGTTCTGAGCAGTTGTCTGCAGGCTCCTTGCACTCTTCAAATCCTACCTCCAAACCCAGTGGTGCAGTCAGTCAGGAAGTACCTGTGTTCCTGGCAGAGCCTCCCTCACTGTCTTTCCACATGTGCATGGGTCATGCTGGGCACAAGGAAAGGCCGCCCAAGCCTTTCCAAGCACATTGGATGCAGTCCCGAGCAAAGCCCAGACACAGCCAGTATCTGCCCTCACATCCACACCAACTATACTGACACAGTGAGGAGGGCTTGAGTGAAACTGGGCATGGCCCCAGGTGACCACAAATCATCTGTCTTGAGCTCAAGGTCAGCTGAGTCTGTTCATGGCTGAGGACTGGACAGCAGCAGGGCATTTCTAAGGGCTGCAGAAGGGACCAGTGACTGTGCTGCGACTTCTACATTTTGCGCACAGTTCCTGGTTAGCTTTGAAGCAAGGAGGCTCCCTTTTATTGCTCCTTACTTCTGCAATATCACCAAAAAAACACATTCAATCAGGTCCCCAGGAGGATTTCTAGCACCCTCATTCTTAAGTGGAGCTTAGAAACAAATTTAATGACAACACTGCAAATAAAAAGGTATATTTTGCACCTTTCACTAGCTAAAAACCTCGGTAATGTTTTGTAGCACAATTAAAATCCAAGCCTACCTTTCTCAGCAGGAAGGAAAAAGACACCAGCCCAGATCTGGGCAGGGAGTCACCAGGTCAGAGTTAAGCTTCTAGGCAAAACCTCAGCTCTAAGTTTCCTGGTCCTCAAGTGTTTTCCTGTCCCAGTTTTCACATTTACAAGTGCACAAGGCTGGTGCATTCAAACCAGGATGCCTGTAAGCTCCTGGCCTCACCCCACAAGACCTCAGTACAGTCCCTTGCTCAGCCCAGAGACCTCTTTCCACAGGGCAGGAGGACCCTTCCAGCCACCCTTTAGCCCAAGAATCCATCAGGACTCCATACAACGAGGACTTGGAACTGCAGATGAATTTGTAGCAGGGATCTTCATGGGTGCCATGAAAACATTTTACACGAGCAGACAGTGATAGGAAAAGGGGGTATGGTTTTAAAATTAAAGAAGGGAGATTTAGATTAGGGAGTCTTTTTTTTTACTGTGAGCATGGTGATGCACTGGCACAGGTTGCCCAGAGAAGCTGTGGATGCCCCATCCCTGGAAGTGTTCAAGTCCAGGCTGGATGGGGCTTTGAGCTTTGAGCACCCGGTCTAGTGGAAGGTGTCCCTGCCCACGGCAGCGGGGTTGGAAATAGGTGATCTCTAAGGTGCCTTCCAACCCAGGCCATTCTATGGTTTTATGATACCATGATCCGGGGCAGACGCCAGGGATGCAGGAGGACGCATCTGTGGAGAGGGGGGCTGCTGCAGGAGCGCGGCGCTTGCGGTTCCCGGGCCGGAGGTACCACACGCACACTCACACGCACACCCACACGCACTCGCACCCCCACACCACACCCACTCCCACACCAGGGGCCGGCTGTAGCCCGGCTCCTCCCCCGCTAAGAGGCTCAGCCAGGGCAGGCGCTGCCCTCGCTCGGTGCTGGAGGCAGCACGGCTCCGCGCCGGGCACCCGTGCCCCGTCCTCGCCGCCGCCCCTGGCCATGCCCCGCTAAGGTAAGGCGGAGCGGGGAGCAGGCGGCCCCCGGGGGAGCCAGGCGGGGAGCTGGGGATGCTCTGGGTGGGGTGCAGCGAGGCAGCGATGGGGGGGCTGTGGGATGCGGTGGGGCGCGGTGAGGTGCGATAGGTGGGATGGATGGGGGTGCCCCCGCCGGGGCTGCGGGCAGCGAGTCGGATCAAACCTGCGGAAGAGGCTGGGCTCGATGGGAGCGGGGGGGAGACGACAGGACCGCAGACCTGCCAGCAGTGCCCAGCATCCCCGAGCCAGCTCGGCTCCTTCAGCATGGATTAGCGGCTCGGTAATTTCTAGCTGCTGCTTAATTTGGCTGGGGTCACCTAGCAGTGAGCTGGAGAGAAGGGCGGAGGGCATTGCCCTCCTGTGCTGTGTTGTGCAGCCTTCCACCCCTCCGCGCCACAGCCCTTTCACATTCAGGGATACCTCTGGAAGTACTTAAACATGGGGAGAGGCTTTGGGGCATGTACCTGCTGCATGGATCCACTGACAGTGGCACAAGACCCCAGGTGTCCTCCCAGTTCACTTCAGCCTTTCCCTGCTTTCATGCAGTTCCAAACACACCATTTAGGTGGATAAAGCACAACCTGCTCTCAGATGGGTGCTGCTCTTCAGGGAGCTGCAGGAGTTTTCCCTGGCTGCAGCATAGCACAGATTGTGCCCAGGCTGGTTTTGGGGGGTGTCCCCTGGGTCACCCCGGTGCTGGTAAGCAGTACCCAGGACCTTCCAGGCTATTTAAATTATTAGGACCATCCCTGGGAAAGGACTGAGACTTGATATGGCATAGGCAATTCCCACAAAGCACTTTGCATTCTGCTGCCTGGTTTGGGAGTATGATGTTTTGTACGTGGGCTGTGCTGGACCAGCTGAGCACGGTACCAAAGAAAAGTCCCAAGGTTTCCTAGGATATTTACAATTACAATTTCCTAAGGAAAGTGGAACAGTAGAACTGATATATCTTGGTGTCTCTGGGAAGACTGGGGTGTATGGTGGAAGGACCTGTCATGTAGGCAACGCGGAGGGGGAGTTTGGAAGGCAACACACCAGTGGGTCTAAGATTGCCTGGTTGCCCCTTGCTGTTAAGTCTCGCCTGCAGAAGGAGGTGGTAGAAGCTAGAGATGATTTTCTCACAACCCTAGGTTGTGGTGCTGGTGTGAGTGCTTCTCTCCGCAGTCTGGGCAAAAGGATGTGCCAGTGGGGTTAACCTATGCATTACACAGAGACGGCAAGGACATGGTTGTTGCAAGCTGACTCCTCACCCATCCTCCACCATAGGATGCTATGGGTCTTACTCTTTCCATGAAGTGAGGGACTGCAAGCTCTCAACACTGGTAGCGTGAAGGTATAGAATGGTTTTGCAGCTTTGACTGAGCTTTGTCACAGCTTCAGTCAAAACCTGCATCCCTGTGAGACCCTGTGGAGTGTCCTCCCTAGCCTGTGCCTAAACTGTCCCAGGGACAACCAAAGAGGGACAAACAAGGGTAAAAAAAACCAAGACAGCACTTCCCTCTTGTTCACTGAAGGTCAAAATTGTTTTCACCTGTGGCTTTGCAATCTCTGAGCCCTTACAATTCCCAAATATGTATATCTAAATTGTGTTTAACTTTGTGGTGATGGCCTTCCTCTCTCCCTGACCTGTCTGAGAGCTTTGATCCTCTGTAAAACTAAGACGTAGGGCCAAAGTCTCTTCTTGGGCTTTTTGGGGTAAGACTGGAGTAACTTCATGAAGCTACAGGATCTCCTCACGGAGAGGCATTTATGAGATCTGAATCCTGTCCAGGGATGACCCTGTTTTCAAGGCAATATTATTTCTAACTCCTTTCCCCTCCTTGGAGCAGCGAATTCATCTCGCTAACTGTTAAGTTTCCCCGAGCTGAGGGCTGCTGTACAGTGTTTCTGTCTTATGCTTGCTAACTTGTGACTTCGCAATCCTTGGGTTGCCATGGAAAGGATTATGCTGTGATTAATGAAGGCATTGTCAGCTAATAGTTTTTTTCAAAGCCTTTCCTGGAGCTGCAGAGAACAGCTTCCAAGCCTGGCAGAAAGGGGCTGACAGGAGAGGTGGCTGCAGGCCCTCAGTCCTGGGCATATTTTTGGTTGTCCACATCAAGACCATGCGGTTTGTAGGTGGCTGCAGTCACTGTCACATTGGCTCTGCCAGTCCCTTTTGAGGATGAGAGGAAAAACAGGGAGGTTTATTGTTCTCCTGGAGCAGAGCTAGTGTTTTTTTGCTCCCAAAGCAGAGTGGGACAAGTGTCACTGTACCAAGGGTCTGGCAGGATGTGGAGATGGTGTGTAAGACAGCTTTGCACTGTGAAACCCTCCTTTCAGCTAGGCAATGTCCAAGGAGAACTGATATGGGATGAACCTATGTGTTTGTGACTTTCTGGCCCCCAGAGAAGTGCTAGGTAGAGGCAGAAAGCTTATCAGGACAGCACTGCCCCAGCAGAGTCAATGTTTATGCTGTCTGTCCAACCCCAGGTAGACCCTCCCAAACCCTGCTGTGCCTGGAGCTGTGCACAGAGCCCCCACTCTGAACTGCAGAAGCATAATGGTTGGAAAAGCCCTCTAAGGTCATCAAGTCCAACCCTCAACTCAGCACTGCCAAGTCCACCACTAAACCGTGTCCCCAAGTGCCGCATCTACACGTCTTTTAAATACCTCTAGGGATGATGACTCTGCTCCTTCCCTGGGCAGCCTGTTCCAGTGCTTGGCCACCGTGTCTGTAAAGAAAGTTGTCCTAGTATCCAATATAAAGCTCCCCTAGTCAGACACTAGTAGAGAGCAGAGTACAGTTGTGCCCAGCTGCACAAAGGGAGTGCAAAACATGAAAATCCAATGAAAAACAGGCATTTTAGATTGAGTACCAAATGAAAATAGAAAAGTTAGAAATCCATAGCCAGAAATCTCTGTGGACCCCTTCATTTCTTGGCATTGTTGGATGAGTCCCCGCCGAGACCTGCCCAGCCTGAGCAGCTAGGTAGAAGATTCTACCTCAGCCCAGCTGGAATCTGAAAACTGAGTGCTTGGTCCCACTGTCAGCCCCAGCGCAGTCACAGAATATCATTGAGCTCCTCTTGGACTGCATTCCCAGCAAATGCCTTTCCCAGAATGTTGGTTCAGCTGCTGCCATCCCCTTTCCTGCATTTAACCTGGTGTAATGACACAGCATTTGCCCGGGGTGCAGATGACCTGAACACAGTTTCACATGCATGAAGGAGTTAAAACTTACACCGCAGGTTGGCTGTAGACTGACAGGTGTCTGGGGGGGAGGTTTGCACTGCTGCTGTTGTTGCACCACCAGCCTGGTCACCACCTTTATGGGTGTGGAGGAAGGAAGACTTGCAAGAGGATATGCCTGATGTTACGTGGAGTGCTGGGAGAACGGAGCCTCTGTGAATCCTGGTTTTGTCCTCTCTTCCCGTCTGACACTGGCTTGTACAGTGGGAACTGTGCTTGGAAGGGGCTTCACCCCATCAGACAAAGCCACTCTCTTCAGCTGTTCCTGACTTTGGAAATGGGAAGATAAATCTGGCATCACGGTAGCTGTCAATGTCTCCATGTAAATGTAAAGACTTTTAGGAATATTATAGAATCGCGGGATGGTTTGGGTTGGAAGGGACTTTAAAGATGAACTCATTTCTACCCGCTCTGCCATGGACAGGGACACCTTCTACTAGACCAGGTTGCTCAAAGTCCCATCTAACCTGGCCTTGATCACTTAGATTTAGTATCGTAAGGCTTGCAGGTTGCAGCTGTGAAGAGTTCTTCCAGCTGAGCAGAACTCACCTGCCCAAAACACCAGGACACAGGGAAAAGGTGCTCTGAGCTGCGCTAGATTGGGACCAGGACCGAAATATTGGGACCAAGCCCTTCTGTGTTCCTCCTCATATATGCCATTGTCCAGACAGCAAATTCCACTCCTCTGCTGATTTATCTTATTTCAAGTAACCTAAAACAAAAATGGTTCCACTGTGGAGAATTCTGAGAAAGGAAAGATGATCAGAGGTCTGGAACACCTTCCACAGGAGGAATGATTGTTTAGACAAAGGCTCCAAGCTGAGAAGAGATGGGAAGAAGGTATGTTACAGATCCTGGAAGATCATGTTTGCATGGTGACTGCAAAAGGAAGATTTTCCTTAATTTTCCTTTGAAATAGAAATATTAGGGAGCATCAAATAAAGCTTGTAGAGACCAGGCTCAAAGATAAAAAGAGTTTGCACAGTCTGGCATCTGTGGTGCTCCTTATGGCAGAACCCCATGGATTCTCAAAGCATTGGGTTAAAAAAAGCACTCTGGCAAGTTTCATTTACAAAAAGCCTCTCAAAAACCATCAAGTGTATCTATTAAATTAAACAAACCTACCGTTTTTTGGCTCTAGAAGTTCTTGAGCTGTATACTATTAGTTTCTGGGGAAACACTGCTGAGTAACACCACTACATCTGCTTTTATACTGCTCCTTAGGCATCCTCTGTCAAAGAAATATAGTAGATATGGAGCCCAAAGGCTGGATCCAGTGTGAGCTAAGTTGTTCATGCCCTGAGATCCTCCTTGAAACAATTCTTCTGAGATACTGGCCTCACTGCACTTCTTAGTTGTCTTGGAGAAGATAAAGTGTCAGCTCATCATTTTAGTACGAGTGCCATGTGTCGTGTGGGTCGAGGGAAATACAACAAAACCTGCTCTCTTCTTTTTTCATTGAAAATATTTTTATTCCAGCAGATACAGAGAGGAGCTTAATGGGATTTCTTGCAGGTTCTGTATCAGATTTCCTGAAAGCTATTAGGGCATTGCCACAAAGATATTGATCAGCTGGATCTCTGCTAGAAAAGCTGGGGTTTGTGTGTAGATTCCTGTGATTTCCAGAGCTGACCCATGCTTTTGTTGGGGTCAGGCTTGCTTTGTAAGTCAGTTTTCCATGTGCCTGGCGTGTGTTGGTGTAGAGGAGTTTGAATTCATGCCAACAGGGGAGGTTGGGAGAAGAAAATGCTTTGCCTCTTGGTGGCATCAAGTTCCCAGCCCAGGCAAAGCTCCCACTGAGCTCCTTGGGCTCAAACAGCTTCACAGTAACCGTGGGGCTGGAAGGGAAGGGGGAGCACCCACAAACCACACCACCTCTCATCACCAGAGGTAGGGTCCCCTTCCCTGGCTGAGGCTGGGGGACAGGCAGACCTCCTGCACTGGGACAGAGGAGTTCAGCACGTGTGTGCTGTGGTGAGGTGGAAGGAGCCCTGCAAGCCCAGCTAGAGCGCATCCAAGTGCTGCCTCCCACGTCTGAGCCTTTGGGTGCTTTCCAGCATCAGTGGAGGTTGCTGTTACGTTGTGATACCCCAGCTATTTCTGTCCTGCTTCCTCTCATCCCTCAGCTTTGCTGGATCAGTGCCATCAAGGCCAGCAGATTTACTCTGGGCTGAGATGAACTCCAGAAACCACAAACAGACACTGGGTTCGTGTGTCCTACAGCCCACAGAAGGTTTTGGTCTGAAGAAATAAAGGAGTGGTCACTTCATCTGTGATTTCTGTGTAACAGCCTTCCTCAAGCCAAGTCTACTGAAAGTCCCCATGAGTTCTCCATGGTGTTAGTGACACACCTCCCAAAGATTTCCAGGCCAGGCTGGTGGTACTACTGCATCCCTGATCCAAAAAAAAAAGACAAAATTCTCCACCAATCCTTTAGGATTTCTTTTCGTCTCTGCAGGATTTGAGAGCTACCAGCTCCCTCAGAGTACTCAGGGTGCCTAGACACAGTCCACCCAGGGATCAGGATCCACAGCAGGAACTACTGGATCTTTTATGTAATTCCTTAAAGCAGTGCATGGAGACTTGTAAACAATGAATGAGCAGCTCATCCCAATCTGCTGCCACACCGGGGAGGTCTCAGAGCAGGTATTCTGCAAGGACACCATCCCTCCCATGGAAGGTATTGCTCTTCTCCAGCACAAGACAGGGGAAGCTTTGCCTGCAGATGCCTCCACTGCTTGTGGTGATGGCGCAGGTCCTTATCATAGATTCATAGAATCATTAAGGCTGGAGAAAGACCTCTAAGATCTTGGACAAATGATGAAGTAAATCAGGACTGCAGTTGATTCAGGTTAATTGTACCAATACAAATTAGGGGGGTGGATAACAGAGGGTGAAAGGTGTTAGGGCAGCCTTACTGCTCTTAGAAAAAACCCTCTGGATCTCCCCCAGTGCCCTGTTATATCTGTTTTCCTCTCAGGGCAGACTACCCTTTAGAGTAGCAAACCAGGTCCTGTCTTCCCAGCCCCGAGCTCAGCAGTCAGGGAAGATATTAAGTAAAAAGAGCTGGAACAAAAGTCAGGCTTTTCAGGTGCAGCTGCGATGTTGACCTCAGCCGAGGAAATGAGACTTGTCTCCAGAAACTACCGATTTCTTAAGTGTAGCTGAGAGCAAATGACAAATATCAACAGCTGACCCCTTTCTTTGTGTGGGTATCTCAAAGTACTGCAAAGAAGGGTAGGAACAGAGCAACTTGTTAATGCTGGAATAAGTTAAGGACCTGATTAAAGCTGGCTTTCTCATCTAGGCTGATTTCCATGGGAAACAAGGCTTGTGTGGCCACTCTGCCTGTCTCTTTAGATGTGTCACCTAATCACAGTAGTTTGATGATCAAGTTCACTTCACATTTGAGCTGCAACAAGGAAACAAAGTTCCTAGACACTTCCTGAAAAGACACAGGTGAGCATGGGAGAAATCTGGTGCCCTGCAGCATGATGCCAGCTCCTGTTGGACATCTCAGGTGGGGTGAGAAAGCTATTATGGATGCCCCACCTGCAGGAAAGTCCTCTTAGGAGGGGCTATGCCCTACTGACCATCTAGAAATCTTATTATTTGGAATTTTGTCATTGTAAATGAGGCTTTTGTTAGCACTGCTCCTCACAGAGGAAATTCTGTTTCTGGCTCTGCTGTTTATGAGGTGGAACTTGTCATGGAGCAAAGCCACTTTACTTCCTGGAGACTCCAGTTCTTTTGTCCATCCGGGCTGTTTGAGGATGCAATGACTTTTACTTTATGCCTATGCAACGCCTAACATATAAAATCATAGAATGGTTTGGGTTGCAAGAGACCTTTTAGATTATCTCGTTCCAACCCACCTGCCATGGGGACAGGACATGGACATGGACACCTTCCACTAGACCAGGTTGTTCAAAGCCCCGTCCAACCGGACCTTGAACGCGTCTGGGGATGGGGCATCCACAGCTTCTCTGGGCAACCTGTGACAGTGTCACACCACCCTCACAGTGAAATGTTTCCTCCTACTATCTAATCTAAATCTACCTTTTTATGTGCCCTGCTTTGACCTATACGAGTGACTTCAGCTCAGCCAGATGATGCCCTTTAGAGCACAGAGTATCCCACGCACTGAACAACACCCAGTGAGGAGAGCAGTAGATCAGCAGCAAACAGCCCCTGTGACTCAGAATCCCCAGCTGAAAAATTAATATAACTTTCTGCATGTGCAGCCAATGAGTCAGGGAATGTCTGTCCCCCTCTCATCCGGACTATTACAGGGCTGATGTCTCCCAGCACTGCCTGATACTGCCCTGAGGGCTATGATGGTGATTGCACCAAAGGCACCCTGAAAGGGCAGAGCAGAGTCTCCACTTAATTTTACGGTCCCTGTTCAAGCAAAACAACCTCAGGAGTCAACAGGAGTCTCACCAGATAAAACAGGGCTGAACCCACTTAATCCTAACAGCCCTTGCATTTGGAGGCTGACCTCAGCCTCTTGAAGGGCTACCCTGAATTTCTCCAGGACCATGAAAAATAAGAGGATAGTGTTAGGGCAGGCAGAAGGAGGATTTCACTAAAAATCCCAGCAAAGGCATTCCTGCTGAGACAAAAACCCTCACAGGATTACAACAGCTTGCAGAAGTCCTGCTCCAGCCAGCATTAGTAGCACCAAAAGGAGCAAGCCAAGGCCAGACCATTAGGGACTAACAAGAGTAGTGGTGAGACAGCTGCTTATTAGGCCAATTTAAGGCTAGAGAATAGTAGAGGAGCTGCCTTTAATAAAGACATTCTGATCTGGAGTCATAGTCACAGACTTGGGTGCCCTGGTTCTACTGCATGACCTTGAGGAAAGTGATGTCCTCCCTCCATGCCTCAGTTTCCCTCTGTATGAAATGAGGATAGCATTAGTCCCTCCTCCATTAACAGGCTGGGATTCAAGAAGGAATAACACAGGATAATATCTCACTGGAGTTGTTGCTAAAACAGTGGCTGCAGTAAAGACTCCCTTTAGCACACACTCCTATAGGAAAAAAAGCAGAAGTGGGTTAGTAATTAATTTACTGAGCTGAGATTAGTTCAGATCTTACCTCTGCCATATATTGTCTGGGTGGTGGAAGGTCAGCTAGACACTATTGTGAAATGGAGCACCTTCCCTTAGGTGTCTGGTTCCCAAACCTTTGCAACAGGCTGCCCAGATAAGCTGTGGATGCCCTGCCCCTGTTGGATGGCTCTTTGAGCAACCTGGTCTGGTGGAAATGCTCCCTGCCCATAGCACAGGGCTTGGAACAAGATAAGCTTTAAGGTCCCTCACAACCCAAATCTTTCTAGGATTCTATGACCTTTACAGAGTGGATTTCAGATAACAGACAGAGTCTTTGTAGGTGCCTCAGCAATAGCTACACCTGCATCTAAGCTAAGGGCTAATGTTTGTGGTTCCACTGCAGGGCTGGCAGAGCCTGGATGGCCCAGAAGGTTGCAGCCTCCTGAACCTGGCCCAAAGCAGGATGGACCACACATGAATCTCCTCCCAAATCCATGCATTCAGTGTCAAACACATCAGGCTGAAGTCAACCACCATGTCTGTGTGTATCCCTTGCTGTATAAATGGTAGGGATTTACCAGCCCATGAGGGAGCAGGTCCATGGTGACCCCACTGGCACTTTCTGGTCTGCTCAGTCCAGGCTAGCTGGGGTTCTCTGAATCATAGGTAGGCGGGTTCTGAGCTCTGGCCTTGGCACAGTGTTGTTCAGACATCCCAAGTTGCTCAGGGCCAGCAGGAGGGCTTCCAGTACAGCCCAGCACTGTGGTACTCCAAGGAGGAGGATCTTGAGAGCATGTTCATGTCTCAAATAACCCTCAGTTTCAAACAAAGGCTTTGCTCCTAATTTGTCTTTGTCATGTGCCAGGCCCTGTGTGTAGGGGCAAGACTTGGGAGTTCACCCACAGGGTAAAGAGGAGATGAAAACAGTTGCAAACACCATTCAGCCAACCTGCAAGTGCAGCGTTTTCCCTAGATCAGATCAACCTGCTGCGTCTGGATTATGCTGAAATTACACCTGGCCTCCTTGCAAAAGGATACTTTATTTGATTAATTATTGTGGCAGTTGAAATATACTCAGTCGCCGGTAGAGGCTGGTGCACAAAAGGAAATTGCCCTCCTCGGGAGGCTGTGCTGAGTGCTCTGCGGAGAGTCAGGATCGGATGCCACTGTGGTCCATTGTTCTGCTCGGGCTCCGTGAAAGCACAGCGAGGGAGAAAAGGTCAGGTCTTTTGTTCAGCTCCTCTACCTGCTGGACTTTTCGAGGGGATTGAATGCAGGGCAAATCTATTGAACTTCCTGCTGAAGGCTTAAAAAATTGATACCTGTTTCCTGACCACTCTCAGATGAAGAGAGGCTACTACATATCGATTCTCTGACTTTCCAGAGGGGGGAGTTTTCTGTGATTTCGTGCTTTAATGTAACATTTTGGCCGGGACTCATTCTGCTGAGGTACCTCTTTCCATGGCACTGCTACCAAAACCCTCCAAATAGAGATTTGGGGATCAAACCCTCACAGTCAGCCAAGTGCTCTTTTGACATATTTGCAGGTGCTCAGGGCTAGGAAAAAGGAGGGGACATAGAAATGAAACCAGTCACCTCAGTCTTCTTCTGTAGTCTAAAGAGATAAATAATCCTGACAGATGGAATGAGTTGGGCCTTAGAAGCACTAGTGTGTCCCTATAGTCATGGAGATGATCTTAGAGAATCATAGAATTTTTCAGGTTGGAAAAGATGTCTAAGATCATCAATTCCAACCATTAACCCTGCAGTGCCACGTTCACCACTAAGCCATGTCCCTAAATGCCCTATCTACAAGCCTTTTGAACACTTCTAGGGACAGTGATTCCACCACTGCCCTGGGCAGCCTGTTCCAATGCTTGAAATCCCTTTCAATGAAAAAAATTTCCCTAATTTTCAATCTAAACCTCCCCTGGCTCAACGTGAGGCTATTTCCTCTTTTCCTGTTGCTTGTTACTAGGAAGAAGAGACTGACCCCCATCTGGCTACAGCCTGCTTTCAGGGAGTTGTAGAGAGAGATAAGGTCACCCCTGAGCCTCCTTTTCTCCAGGCTAAACACTCCCAGCTCCCTTGGCTGCTCCTTACCAGACCTGTGCTCCAGACCCTTCACCCTTCCAATCTTTGTTGACTTGATCAAACCCAATGTCTGCATATAAACAACTCAATCCCACTTCGGGTGTCAGATGGGACTTGGAACATGAAAAGAAAAGGTTGAGAACCACAAAGACATGTAAATGACAGCACTGTCATGAGAGAGGGAATGATGGGTGCTGATTTGAGGCATAAAGCCACAACAGAGAGATACACTAATGGACTCCCATTCTAGGATGTGCATGCTTCTGTCTTACTCCATGGTCCCCAGGCTTATGTGGATAAACACCATGACAGGTATTTGCTCCCAGCTCTCCTCTGATCTGTGACATGGCCAGGAGGAGGCAAGGAAGTGTTCAGGCATTGCTTTGCACCATCCCTAGGTAATGAGTGCATCACAAAACGGGCTCTTGCCTTTGTGGAAACTTCTGCTTCTGCTTTGAGTTCTGCTTTAAAATCACATCCTGAGATTTGCGGTGTTTTGGGGTTAGTTTTTTGAGTTAGCTAGTTTGTCACCTGTTGAGACATAGTGTCAACTCAGTGTTGCACTCTTGCACAGAATAACAGAATCAGTTAGGTTGGAAAAACGTCTGGGATCAAGTCCAGCCTATGACCGAACACCACCATGTCAATCGATCGTGGCACTGAGTGCCACATCCACTCTTTCCTTAAACACCTCCAGGGATGGTGACTCCACCACCTCCCTGGGTAGCCCATTCCAATGTCTAATCACCCTTTCTGTGAAGAAATTTTTCCTAATGTCCCACCTGAACCTCCTGTGGTACAGCTTAAGCCTATGTCCCCTTTTCCTGTCACTGGTTGCCTGGGAGAAGAAACCACTGCCCACCTGGCTGCATCTCAGGTAGTTGTGGAGTATAGCTCAGAATGCACCCCCAACATAGCTAAACACACAGGGGTGTCAGCCTTTCTGGGGAACTGTCTTGTCCTCACCTGAAACATGAAAGAGTTTGGTAACTCTGTCAAGAGATCAGTACTGACAAAGCAGGGGATCCAATGGACCACAGAGGTCCATGAAGATGCTCAGAGGATGGGAGCACCTCTCCTATGAAGACAGGCTGCAAGGAGAGAGTTGGGTTTGTTCAGTCTGGGGAAGAGAAGGTTCTGGGGAGACATTAGAGCCCTTTCCAGTACCTAAAGGGGCTAAAAGAAATCTGCAGAGGGACAAGGGGATATAGTGATAGAATGAGGGGGAATGGCTTTAAGCTGAATGAGAGTTGATTTAGATTAGATATAAGAGAGAAATTTTTTACAATGAGGATGATAAGGCACTGAAACAAGCTGCCCAGAGAAGTGATCTGTGCCCCATTACTGGAAGTGTTCAAGGTCAGGTTGGATGGGGCTTTTAGCTACCTGATCTAGTGGAAGGTGTCTCTGCCTGTGGCAAGGGGTTTGGACCAGATAACCTTTAAAAGGTCCCTTCCAGCTCAACCTATTTTATGATTCTAAAACAGTTCTGAGACCCTGCAGCTGGAGTTGAGTCTCCACGGTCCTTTCACTGACCAGTTCAGTGCTTTGCAAAAGCAAACAGTATGGCACAGCCTGGAGCTGTCATCACAGGCTCTGATTAGTGCTGCAGCTCCTGGTGGAGGAAGGCACAGAGGATCACATTCCTTTCCCTTGATATCTTTTCAAACCCTTCACAGTCTCAGGAGAGATCACCACCTCAGCATTTCATGGCGCCACATTTCACAGCCTGTGGAAATCAGCACAGTTTCAACCAAAGTCATTTTATCTTAATCATTTGATACTGCTGGGCATCTGCTCGTTGAGATTTTTAGCTGGGTAAAAAGAAACAACACTGTTTGCATTTTTAGCTGATCCACAGTCAGCCTGACCACTGAGGAGAGCTCAGCACATGGTTTATAAGGGCACAGTTTTCTGGGAGAAGCCACATTTTTCATATTGTTCATCTCTACCCAAGGTCTGTTGAAAACCATACCCTATTTTTGGGTACTGAGCTCTTTGGCTGGAAACACTGCCTACCGCACAGCCCCTGACACTTGTCTGTCACTCATGTTGAGTAGATGACACCCTGTTTATTGGTGGTTTCAGTTACGAGCATCATTTCCCCGGGTTTCAGTTGCAGTTGCAGAATGCAGACAGACTGCAGTGTGCATTAGCACTGCGCTTTCTTCCTGGAGCTACTTGCATGGAAAATAAAAGCCCTAATGTACAGAAATGCAAAGTATCTGTGTGCATAATGCAGCAAGGCTGCTCCTGTGCTGGGCTGTTTTACTGCAGAAAGCCACCTTGGTACCTGTGGTCTTTTCATCCTGTAGTCATTTGGCTAATTGACTAGCAGGTTGTCCATGTTCTTTTATGTAGGAAAGATGGTTTTTACTCCAAGCAGCTGCAGTTTTATGGGTTTGGAGATTCCAGATCTGCAGGATGGCTGGAACACCCCTTTTTGTCAAAAAA
>WEIT01019408.1:139562-237384 GCA_013389985.1 Dryoscopus gambensis | reverse complement strand
AAAAAAAAAAAAAGCCAAACAAATCCCCACCACAACAACAAACTATCAGGTCTTCCCAGTGAACAGCATCTGCCCACGAGAAGGAGAAGCCTGACAGGAGTACCCTCAAATCTAATTATCACTTAATCCTGTGCCTTTCATCACTGTAAGGCTGAGTGTTGCAGGAATAGCTAGAGAAAAAGCTGCACGTCTCCTAAACAGCTCTTGCAGGCTGTTGTTAGTCGCATGATGTTGCACACCAAGGAGCCTTTCTGAGGATCCAGGGCTTCCCCATGGATCTTTACCCACCCTGCTATCAGATATACCTTTACATATCAGCTCGCAGCTCCCCTTGAATTTGTCTTTCCCCTCAGTTTTCTGCAAAGTTGGATCTGCAGCTGACAGAGAGGTAATTCTTTACACCAAAATACACCTCTTGTTCAAGCAGCTATTTCTCTCCTGAGACCAGCATTCACTGGAAATCTGGTAATCACTCAAGTTCTGATCCAACAGCTGTAGGAAAGGCTTTTCTTGACCTTCAATGAATTTGGGTCAGAGCTTTTCCCGGAAAACAGGCTCTGTGCTTATCACAGTGCATGCAGAGCCCGCAGGCAGGCTGTGTCATGGATGCACTGCTGACATGAGCAGTGGTAATTCCAATGTTTTCTGCAGCTTACTGCCATTGTGACCTGCCTTGCTGAGGTGAGAGCTTCCTCGCATTCCTCACGTCATTTGTCAGCCTGACCTCAAGCTGATCCGTCTGTGCGGAGGCGGCAATTAAGGCATAAATAAGGGAACTTTCTCAGCATGGTGGCCAGCAACATGTGGCCAGGTAGTGCCTGCCGTGTCCCCACATCCCCACCACAACAGTCTTGTAGTGTTTGCTCACTTGCAAAAGCTCAGGGTGTGCTGTCCTGTGTGTAAAAAAACAGTGAATACTCGGGGTGAATTCCTGTTGCTATTTATTGCACTCCAGGCAATACCATTGCTTTTCATGGGAATGCATCTTTTCTCCATGTTAAAGGAGATAACGGGTAACAAAATCAGAAGGCTGGATTGTACTTTTCTGGTGGACTTGGAAATGACCATTTCTTCTTGCAAGGCTGAAGATACCTGTGCCACGGGAAGGGAAGGTGTAAGTGAATGGCCACTACCGTAACACTTCAGTCCAAAGCTCAGATGGGAGAAATGGGGGAGGTCATAGAGTCACAGAATGGGTTGGGTTGAAAAGGACCTTAAAGATCCTCTAGTTTCAACCCCTTTGCCATGGGCAGGGACACCTTCCTCTAGACAAGGCAAAAGCCGCCATGTGGGCCCATCTATGTGGTCAGTTGTAGCTGGTAAGCTGTGACTGCCTCAGGTGAGAAGCTGAAGGCAAATACAGAGGATGAGAAGATACTTAAGCAATTTTTAACACTAAGAATTGTTTGAGCTGGAGCTAATTACATAGAGAGGTAGTGGGTTGTCTCTGTTGAGAGCCTGCTTGTTGAACAAGCTAGCAGGGTGGATTCCTGTTAGTGAAGAAGAAGATGAATGGCTGCCATATTCAGGCTGACATCTTCTGACCTGAAAGCCCTGGTTCCCATTCAGGGTTCTAGAAAGAGTGCAAAAATACAAACTGTCATAGCTTCCCAACCATGCCAGCTTCCAGATGGACAAAGACTAGGAGGAGTGGTATGTAGTGACACTGCCTTCTTCCTTTCTACTCGCTGTCACCCACAGTCAGTGGTTAGAGATCCCAAAGGCTGGCAGGGTTTGTCAGTCAGGCTCTTAACCGCATTCAAGAGCCATTGTTTTCCTTCCTGACTGTAATCCTCGTTTTGGTAAGGACAAAGGTGCTTGTCTCTGAGGGTGTAGGTCTGACCTTTTTATTACCATTTCTCAGATGAACAGTAAAATACACTGGAAAATCCTTAATCCTTCTCAGATCCCTTGCAGGAGGGCAGGAGGTGAAAGCAGTTGTGTGCAGAGAGCGCTGACATGTTAGATCTCCTTGCTCAGCTAAGGTGACACATGTTTCTGCCAGTCAAGTGAAGTGGACATAAGGCAAATCAAATTCTGTTTTTTCACACTATGAAGTGCGCAGGGTGTTCTCCAAAAGGCTCTACACCAAGATGGGTACAGGCATGGAATGTGAATGCACACACCCCATAAATTAATTACTCATTTTTTTCATTGCATTTACATTCAGGAAAACCATATAGGGAACAGAACATCAGGAGAAAGGAATAGATTTTACATTTCGAGTGAAATACCTGAATTTCTTCTAACCAATGCTTAATAAGCATGTGCTCTGGAGGATTAGCACTGCGGAGTGATCCCCCAGGAAGTATGGCCAGTCATGTGGTTGGACTCCAGTCCTGAAGTGCCAACAAGGAGCACAGAAATGCCAGTTAAAGAGATTAGAGTAGCAACCCCCTTCTTTGCAACTGCAGGATAATGGCTTCGTCCAGGTCCTCAGACTTTCTCCCTCCAGAGCTGAGGTTCCTTTTATATTTAGGATCTCTTCAGAACCAGGAAAGCCATGGTGGAGATCACTGTGGTGCAGACCTCATACTGAAACACTCCTTGGCTGCTGCTGACCACAGCTGGCAAGCAAGTGGCATGTATAGTTCCGTGTCATACATCACTCCACATCCAGAAGTAGTTTAAAGCTTGTTCAGCCTCACCCTACTGCATCCCTCAGATGCTCAGTTCAGATGATGTTCAACCAGTGATGGCCAGAAAGCTGCAAAATGAACCAAATTTACAAAAAATACACTTTCCAGAGGGTCATCTCTGTGCCCATGTGTTACATATGAGTGATTTGGGAGAGGTGCTGGGTATATTTTGCTTAGCCCAGCTCATTTCCCACACCATCTGTAGAGCTTCTCACAGGAGTGGGATCGAAGTGCCCTACACTTACCTGCCAGCGAGGGTCAGAGGGTCCAGATGGCTGTTTTGTTCCACCAGGGCCCCCATGAATTAATAGGCAGCTGATCTCTCTGGTGCTCAGACAAGCCCAATCCTTACTGATCCCTGTGGGAAGAACAGGCAGGGGAGTTTTCTGCTTCCCCTGCCCTTCCCTTTTGGGGTGTTCCCTGCCACGCAAGCTGTGGGGAAAGCTGGCTCTCTGTTGTGTACAACTTCCCTTGCAAAGGCATCATGAAGGGACTGACGATGCACTGAACAAGAGCAGGCCTGGTGGCATGGGCTGAGGCTAGACCTTCAGAAAGTAAAAATAAAAATAAAAATAACCCACAAAATACTCTGGGCACCGAAGTCCTGTTTGAAAACAGAGAGGTTTTGGTATGTAAATACTCTTCCAAACCTGGCACAAGACCTAGTCAGTATCACCACAGGCCAGGCTAAGCAGGATGCCCACACAGCAGGTAGTCTTAGTGCTGGGAACAAGGATAACCATGGAAAAGTGTTTCAGCAGCAGCAGGACAAAAGCTGAAGGAGCAGTTCTGAGACCTGAACTTGTGGCTTTAGCCCAGCCTGTGAGAATAGATGTCCCATGCATGGTTTTTGCAGTGTGGACACCCCATGGGGCCAGCTCACCTGGGTCACTTGGCTAATTAGCATGAAATTTATGCCTGGTATAGTTAGGAGCTCCCTTGTTGGGCAAGATCTCTGTTTTTCAGAGAGGAAAAGGGAGGAAAGGAACTACTAGATGACTTGGTCATAGCAGATGTCCTTCAGCCAGGGAACTCCAACTACTATCCAACTACCCACCCCAGCGTCCAACACTGAACCTATCATCATCATCATGTACAGACCTCTGAAGAACCTCCCCCACAGCCTGCTCTGAGCCAGGCTAAGATTTCACTGACTATTCCCAGTGGAGTAAACTCTTCAACATCCCTAGGCAGTCTGCCTCAGGGCTCACTACTTGGCAGGGTTAGAAAGTTATTTTCAATCCATGTGAATTAAAGAGAAGAGTAATAATTTAATGTGCTACAGAGAAGGTTCAATCTTAGAATTAGGAAAAGTGCCTCAGAGTCTTTCAGTTATTAAAGTGTGCACATGACTTTCCACCACTCATCTTCCTTCTAGGAAAAGCAAAATTAATTCATTAAATATGGCCTGTGGCCAAAGTTTGTCTAGTGAGTATTTCCTAATGAACAGTGATGCCCTGGCTGCTCTTAGGACACAGTTCCTTTCCCAGGCAATGCAGATGGTTTGTGGATCATGTAGATGGTTTTAGCAGATGGGTGTTTTCATCAAGGTGGTTGAAGGCACTTGGATGGCAAATGCCTACAAATTTCAGTGGGGTAGTTATCTCCATCAAATATGTGGTCTGTGAAAAGAGGTGGTGCAGGCAGCCTGGTGAGGAGAAGGGGGAATAACTGGAAATTCTGTTGAGCTGTTACAGTCTCTGCAGGAGCTAGTAGGGACGAATCCTGCCTTTCTAGCTAGGATGGGGACATCTGTGTTTCCCACTGCACCTGAGAGGCTACAGAAAATTCAGCCAGCAGGATCAGCACCAAAGGCCGAGTCCCTGCCTGTCTGAATGGGATGCAAGCAGTTGCTGCTGGTGGGGAAGAGAAATCACTTTCCTTGCCATGAGGAAAGTGTGTGGGGACACTGGCATGGGACATTATTGTACCTTTTTTTTTGCAAGACTGAGTCTGGCTCTTTGGGACATCCCATCTGGAGACGATTGCGGGGAGGGTGGAAAGACTTCTCCCTCCCATGGCCCCAAGAAATGTTTGCTTTTTAGTGGGGGAAACATAAAAATGAAAGTCATGGCTAAAATTTGAAACAAAATATTTAGGTTTTTATGATGAGTCCAGATTACTTTGCCACTGTGAATGGAAATGTCTTGTGTCCTGCAAGATTATCCTTCATCAGCCTTCACATGTCCAGTGTCCTGTGGGAATTGTGTCTCTGAGACAGAGTGCCTTTTTCCTTGCTTTTTAAGGCATGAGTATTTTTACTATGCTGGAAAACATTCCACACCATAAATACAACAATCATTGATTGCCATGTAGCAAGGATGACTCAGAGATTAAAAGCTGCAGAAATTCAATTCTTTGGAAGCATTTTTCACTCATACAAACCCAACACATTTAATGTTGGGAGATGTGAAATGGCACCAGCGCGGCAAGCACAAACTCAGGAGCAGTGTGAGACTTTCCCATGTAAGTCCCACAAAGATACAATTTGCACTACAGCTGGAGCAGAAAGAGGAAATACTCCATCCAATCCAGGTCTTAGTTTCAGGCTATGCTGGGGGACTTGATCTTTTCTTTCCTCTCTTGAAAGCAGTTTGGCTAGAAAGATGAAAATCCATCCAGCCTTGTGGTGTGCTAAGGACAGTACTCCCTGTCTCCATGTGCTTTAATTCATACCACGGGATCCAAAGAGACATGTAATAAACCAGTATCAGTGTGCTTGCTGGCTTAATCCTTGGATAACTTTCTAGGACTCAGTTTACAAAATATTACCTTGCATAAGCGACCTCCAGTCCCAGTCTCATTCACCATGGTGCCAGCATTAATCTGGATGTATTTAGAGGATTGTCTCTCACTGTCTGGAATTAATATTACGAAAGCATTGGGAGTTTCAGTGCTACTAGCCCTCTTCCACACCTAGGGCTGTGGAAATGCTGTAGGATTGGGACAGTCCCTGAGCTGGGTCTCTTGAGTCTGGGGGAGAGTCACTAATTGCTGACTTCTTTTGATTTAGGTCCATTCCTGGTGATTGCTGATGTGTTTATACAGGAACCATGGTCATTCTGCGACAGGTAAGTGAATCATTCCTGTCTTCAGCTTCTCTAGCTTTACTCCATCACCACAGGCACTAATAAAAATATTTTTTGGAGGGGAAGGGTCAAGTCAGGTTATTTTTGTCCTATCTTATTTCCCTAAAAGGACTGTTACAAGATGCAGAGATACTCATTAGCCTTAATCCTTTATTGGCTTAGAGGAAATCATTGCTCTGTGTGTGTAGTCCAGATTAACCTCACACAATGTTCCACTTCTATTTTCTCATCTGGGATGGCCCAAAAGCTGCACGTGAATCCTGGACATGCAAAAGAATACAACAACTTACTGCCTGACTTAAAACAGGATCTGGTCAAAAATTGATTTTCAATTTCCAGGAACAGTTCTGCTTTCATTGTGTAAAAATTGAGTCTTTTTGCACATTCAAAAGAAACTGAGGATGGAGCACCTCTGATGTGAAGACAGTCTGAGAGAGCTGGGATTGAGAAGAAGAAGAAGAAAAGGCTTCGGGAGATCTTGTATCACCTTGCAGTACCTAAAGGGGGCTTGTAAAAAAGGAGAGCAACTTTTATGTTGGCATGCCATGGTGGTACTGGGGAAGTGCTTTTAAACTAACAGAGGACTAGATTAAATTAGATGTTAGGAAGAAATTCTTTCCTGTGAGAGTGGAGAGGCACTGGAACAGGTTGCCCAGAGAAGCTGCCCCATCCGTGGAAGTGTTCAAAGGAAGGTTGGATGGGGCTTTGAGCAACCTGGTCTAGTGGTAGGTGCCTCTGCCTATGGCAGGGGATTTGGAACGAGATGATACCTAAAGTCCTTTCTGACCCAAACCATTCCATGGTTTTATGAACTGAAGAATTAACTGCTTAGCAGGTCTCATGTAGTTTCTGCAATAATTTAAGGCTTCAGATTGTAGTGTTTTCCCTCTTGTCTAGGCAAAATATCACTCTCAGCTTCTCATTGCCATATCTTACTTGGGGAGAACTGACAGTCCCACCACGTGTCCTGGGTTGGGGCTGCTGGTTGAGACTCAAGTGTATTTGTCAACCCAGTCGCGCATTGACGCAATGGAGCAAATCTACCCAACAATTTTGATTGAATTCTGTGTCTTGCTTGGTAAATCTGTTTTTGTCCAGCAGAAAGCACTGGGCCTTTGAAGGAGCTCACATGGTTTCAGTTTATGGCAGTGACACAAAGAGCTGAGGATAGCTTTGAATGGAAGGAATGCCAGAGATCTTGTGGAGCAACTGAAGTGCTTTTTATAGTGTTCCCCCAACCTGCCGGAGCCTGAGCCCAACAAAAACAGGCTGCACTTGTTAGGGATGTGTAGAAGCTCGGTTCTCCTTCCAAAGGCTCCAAGGCGTTGGCCCCATGCACAAACTGCCTGATGCAGTTCGTGATGCCAAGAAAAACGGGTGAGGAAATTAAAACATGCTTGGTTAAAAGGTCAGAATAGTAGTTGAGAAATACCTGTAACAACTCTGTCTAGGATGGTATCACTCCAGGGTGCCTGTCATGTCTCTCTGCTGGGGGATACTCCCCTGTGGTTCAGCTACTGGCTCATAGTCTTCTGTAGCAGTCTGAATTCACCCTTTGCAGAGCCTTATTCAAACTGAGCACCTTCCTCAGTATCTAAAAACTGTGTCCTGTCTAGGCAAGGCTGCAGCGTGCTTCTGAATAATTCTGGGCACTCTCCCTGTGGGTTCAGATGCCAAGCAGTTGCTCACAAATATCAGGGAAATAGGTTTGTGTTGAATTTGTTGCCTACTGCAAACATCTCTGCAGCGTGGATAAGGTGAGCAAGGATCCCTCCGTAATGAATTAAGGTTACCCAGTTGTTAGCAGGTACAGGCTCTTCCTGAAGTCACATACCAGTTTGTCCTATCTAAAGGTCCTTTCTGAGTCACATAGAAAACACTTGGCTCTCAGTCGCCCAAAAGGCTGCTGTTTATGTGATGCTTAATTGCAAATAGCAGCAATATTAGTATTTTGCCTCCTTCAGTTTTGCTGTAAGATTTTGGATGTACATCTATGGTGTTCGTGACCTGTAGTACTTTCCAAGAAGCTTTCTCTATGTGTTTTTTTTTTACTCATTGAATGTGCACAACATGCTTACAGTCCTGCCATCCTACTGCTTTTTCCCTGAAAACTTTCTCCAACAAGGTCAAACAAAAGCCCAAATCATCACCTGGGATAGATGAGCACAGAGTTTTTGGCCCTTACGGCTTGGTTTCCCTGTCCTTACCCAGCTGCAAATGCAGGAATTCTGAAGATGAGCCTGTGATGTTGCTTCCCTTCCATTCTCCCATGAAAACAGTTCATACTAGGATCTCCCTTAGGGAGAACTGAGCACCGAGGGCAGCGCACAGCTCCAGCGGGGAGGAGAAAGCGCACAGAGCTTTCTGCCTGCCCCGTGCTTTCCACCCAGTAACCCAAAAGAAAAGCCAATATTGTTCCCCAGCAGGGGCCTGCAGGGAGCCAAACTTATCAGCTTTAGTCACTACCAAATTACTAGTGGCAAGTCCATTTCCGTGCACAAAGAAAGGAAAGATGGAAAAGGAGGGCTTGCTGAATTCCTGCCTTGGCAGCCTGACAAGTGGTCAGCAGCACAGCACAGCACAGCAGCAGCTCGTTCATGCATGTTCTGTCTGCTCCTTAAAGTAGAGACATTTTCAGAGCTGGAGTGGAGACAGGGAGGGTGTGGTGGTCCTGCCTGCAGCTGACCACACAGCCTGGCCAGGAAGAGGGCTTTCCTGGTGGCAAATGGCAACAGACTGCTGCTTGCTGCCTGGCTCTTTTTGCCAGATCCATCTTCTCACTCTTGTACGCAACCCTCAAATAACCCAGTCTTAAATCCAAGGTGCTGCAAATTTGCTGTTGCTGGGCCAGCCCAACAGAAATCAAACCCACTTATCTGCTGGGGAATAAAACATGCTGCAAAATTTAAGTATTTTGTTGAAGACTGAGTTCAGCATCAGGAGTTGGACTGGATGATCCTTATGCATCCCTTCCAACCCAGGATATTCTATGATCTTGCAAATCTCATCCATTAAGCTAGACTTCTCAGATTATTGTATCTGTGGTCACCTGACAATGTCCGGACCACGAGGAGCAACACTGCTGTTGCAGGTTTCTCCCATTCTTAGTGTCCCCCTAACCTGCTCCTGCAGTTACAGGGAGAAATAGAGAAATAGAGAAAAATAGGAAACCAAAGTTCAGCCAGATATTAAGGTCCTGAGGGATCAAGCAGTGGATGCCTGACATTTTAAAGTTCTTATTTAGTTCAACAGCAAAACAAGGAAGTTGTTCCAACTATTTTGAAACTTTGCAGGGGCCAAGCCTTGGTCAGAGACTTTGGCTCTGCTCTCCTAGCTTGTCAGAGATGCTGGGGAGGGCACTCTTGGGGGTAATGCCAAAATCTCACAGTTTCCTTGCTGCTATCCACCCTGGAATTCCTGTGACATCTCCGGCATTTCTTTGAATGTAAAGTCCCCAGTACATCTTCAGCTTTAAACCCCAAAAGGCCAATGTGAGTAAGACAGTCCTTGATGCCTTCATGTCTCTGGTTTTTGAGGATATTTGAGGCCTTCTGCTCTTGTGCCAGGAATGGCCTTTAGACAAAATTGTCCTTTCTTTTTCTTGCCATTTCTTAGTGTTTGTATGCAGAGTTATAGTTTTCCTTCTTACCCTTGGAGTTGACCAAAATCCTTCAAAACCCTTTTTCCCCGCCTCTTGTTAAGCAAGCTCTACAGTCCTCTTGTGGTGGCAGCATCCTTCACTACTCCAGCTTAATTTCTTCTTGTTAAGACCAGAATTGCACATTGCAATGCAGGTGAGGGGGATTTGTGCAGTTTGTAAATGAGCAAATAGATTTTGTGACTGCCAGTGTTTACAGAGTCTCAGTTTAATGCTCCAGGAGATGTTTTTCTGTGCTGTGGGTGAGAATAGCAGAGACCAGGTTTTGAAATCTTTCAGTCCATTCACAGACATCTCCCACTTGGGCTGTGTGAGCACTGGCTTTACCTGGAGCTGACATACACAGTTTTGAGCTCACATTCAGCTTTGCCAAGTGATTCATTGTGCTGTGTATTTTGCTAGCAAGGAGGAAGGGGCGGGGGAGAAAAACAACATTATTGTAGGTCTTCTTGGGGCTCATCTGTAATCATGTTATTATAAAAAGCAAAGTGTAACTCTGCTGTTTGGATTCTCTTTCTCATAAACACTGAATAATTTAAGTCTTCTCCCATTTATGCCTTGTATCTGTCTGATCTATGAGTCTGAGGCTTCCCTGGATAGCTGTAATACAGCAGTGAAAAGTCCAGCACAAGCCAACCAAAGGGCACATTTGCATATAGATTGAAACATGAATCGTTGGGAACCATTCATTAGTTGCAGTGCTCAAGACATTTGGCATTTTAACAGCTCTTTGCATCAAATCCTTTCCATCACATTTATGGGACAATTAAACTGCTGGGGTTGCTGTGTGCAGAAAAGGAAGCTGCAGGCTAGGGAGACGTTCTTGCAGTGCTATGGCTGTGGAATATAAATTGTGTGATGTCAAATAAAGGTAGAGCAAGCAATCTCAGCCCTGGCATGGAGATACCCTCTGAGAGAGCCTGTCTGAAATCCACTCATTCCTGCTTCTTGATGCCTCAGACAAACCACCAGGATCCATCTTCCCTGAAGTGTATGCACTGAAACCTTCATCTATTTGAATTCAAGACAGAGAAGGCTTGGAGTGAGAGTTGTTGTATGTGGGGCTGAGTTTAGTATTGCTTTTTTAAGAGGCAGTAACAAAATACCCAGCCAATGGGACATTCATTTGAGGGTACAGGAAACTTCAAAGGACTCAGTAACAAATTTTACCTTGACTTCATCTTGGGGCCACATGTGTTTCCCCAGGGAGAGCTCTTGCAGAGCAGCTCATATATCATCTTGTCTCTTGATGGTAACTTTTCCATGACTGTCAGAGCCCTTAAAGATGCATTTAACTTGCTGAGACCTGTCATGTGGAGCGAGAAGAGAGAAATTCAGCTCCTCAAACTGTCTCTTTCTCTTAAACCCTCCAACTCATCATAGCCTCAAGTTGTGCCAGGGGAGTTGAGATTGGATATTAGGGAAAAATTTCTTCACCAAAAGGATGGTCAGGCATTGGAATAGGCTGCCCAGGGCAGTGGTGGAGTCATCATCCCTGGAGGTATTTAAAAGATGTGTAGATGTGGCACTTGGGCATGTGGTTTAGAGTGTTGGGTTAATGGTTGGAGTTGATGATCTTAAGGGTGCTTTCCAACCTAAATGATCATTCTATGATTCAATAACCTGGCCCTAAAGAAGTCTCACTGTATTTACGTGCTTTCTGTAAAAAACCACTCCTGTCATGGGTCTTGAACCTCATATGGCCACTCTGCACCAGCTGGTGAAGCTGGGGGTGCCAGCCCATCTATTGACCCCTTTTTCAGGAGCAAGGCTCAGGGAGGGAGATCAGAAATCCTTCATTCCCATCCACCCCACATCTTACCATGCTGCTAGGGATCAACACAAGTGTTGATTTCCCTTGGTCATCCAGCCGTGGAGCTTCTGATTACTTTTCGTAATGGGGAGAGCATCTTCATCCCAGCTGTGCAAACAGCAGAGCAAAGGAGCTCCTGTCCCATCCCATCCCATCCCATCCCATCCTCATGCTCTCATACCCACCTGCCTCTGTTTGCCCTCCACTCTATCCCAGATGTGTAAGACAGCTGTTAGCTGGACTACCTTGGTCCATAATTTTGCCAAAATCATATGATTCACATGTACTTTTAAAAATCTTTTATGTGAGTTATGATTTCTTTTTTTTTTTTCCTGTTATTTTTACTCGGGTCAGTTCTCAGATGGGATATACAGGGACTGACAGTTGGAGGGATTTGAGTAAAAGGTAGACATTTAAGCCAACATGTCTCCTGCAAGGAGTGTTTGGGGTGCGACATCCTCAGTGGAGTGTGGGACCATGCTTGCCAGCTGCTCCTTGTACAAGTGGCTGTGCAGCAGGCTGGTGTCTCTCCCTGTTTGAGGTGACCTTCCTCTTCATCAAATTCCTCTTGCAAGATTGGAAAACATTCAACAGCAGGGCGTTAGAACCCTCAACATTTCATGGATTTGGGGTTACAGACACTTCTGTGGAATGCCTCTGATGTACACTAGTGAAAGGTTTGGTTTTTATGGTGTAAAATTCATTCCCTTTTCAAGGCACAGCATCATTTGCTAGCACAGAGTAGACTTGACAGCAATTTTCCTAGAGAAACCCACTTAGCTCTGGCTTTTGCAATCAGGTTCAAGAGACTGAGCACATCTCCTGGGGCCCAGGGGAAGAAAAGCAATAACAGACCTTTTCAAATAGCACAAATTGAAAAATGGCATTTCTTTCTCAGGCAAAAGTTGAGATGGGTATAGAGAATATCTGTCAAGATGTCATGGTCAATAAATAAAATAGTTCCATTGAAATGAAAAGCTGAATTTGGAGACAGAATTCCAGTAAGAACATCAAAATGATGCTTTCCATGTCGGTCATTAGCAAAACTCAAGTGCTTTCACTAAAAGCTTTGTTTATATGTTTTTCCTGTTGTGTTACAGGTTTTGGTGAAATGGCAATCTCTAAGGAAAATTTATAGTGAGAATTTTTGAAGAGTAAATCTATTTTGAGTTGGTTCATAAATCTAGCCAAAATAGTAGGATAATTTAGATATTTGCTCAAACACACATAAAGAGACTTCTGAAAACGAATTCAAAATCCATTTAAGAACAAAGAAAATTCAATACTGGGAGTGAAATAACCTGAGATAGGCCAGTGAGCCAGCTGCCACTTTAGATGGTTTTACTGGAACTTTCGACAATGGGGAAATGAGCTGAGTAAGTGTGGACTGGGACTTGGGAATCTGTATTCTGATACCGTAGCATTTCCATTTTGCTGCTCCTGGGTATATTTACAGATACTGCTCTAGTGGTCAGCAGTACTGCCCAGCTCATGCAGGGGTTGTGCATCAGTGCTGCAGCGTAAGGGAACTGCCTTTTCCCTGTTGGCTACACCCACATGGATAAGTTTTACAAAAATGAGAAGGTGATACAGTGGTGGATCAGTCCTCTTCTCTCCCTCACAAATCAGCCCTGTCTGGGAGGTGGCACAAGGGAGGTGGCATTGGGAAATGAAACCAGCTACTTTCTTGCACTGGGCAAAGGTCAATTTTGAAAGTTTACAAGGATTTCATCCTCTTTTAAGCAATTTTGTGAAAGGAGAAAATTTCACCAGCTATAAATTATAAGGACTTCTATTCCTGAACAGAAACTATTGTAAAATTCTGAAGAGAGTTAGTGTGGGCTGGATTTGGGAATGTATATCAAATGTTCAGATTTGTTCAGACCCAGATCTGTCCCACTTGGCATTCTGTATCCAAAATGACTGTTGGTGAACACCAAGGGACTGGTAAGCATAGAGTGTTATTTCCTCAAAATATTTTCTTATCCTCCCACTAACTTCCTGGCCTTCACCTATGACTTTCCAGCTTGGTTATTCCCCAAGCTTGATGTGATTTATTTGGTTAGCAGTCCCTAATGCACCTCCCTTCCAAGCACTTGCCCAATTTCCTTACTTTTCATCCACCTCCATGGCTATTTTCTGAACCTTCTCACCACTGAGTTTGATATCCCCTTAATTTTGGACCGGAAGAGTATTTTAAAGAAGTATCTCAACCGACTTGTCCCGCTCTGCCCTAGACAACTTCATGGGCCACTGGAGAAAGCAAGATGCTACCTACCATAGATGGTCCTTTGGTGTGCCTTAGCCTTGCACACCCATTTGCATGTCCCGCCCGAGGCAATCCCACTTGCATCCTGATAGTATTGCTCCCTCCCAGCTCTTCTAGCAAGAAGCAGATGTCCTCCATCCTTTCCCCAGAGCCACTTTAGCGGAACCCAGGAGAAGAAGAGGTTGGCTTATCTTGCGTGCTGAAGAAAGAACCAAATGCTGCTTGGTTTTAAGATTAGGAAAAACACCCGTCTGGGACAGTGATTTGCCCACCATGACCCAGAAGCCTTTTGTGCAGCCCATGCAAATACAATGTGAGAAATTTATGTGCATCCCCTACCATCCAGCAAGGCTTTTTATTGCTGGCAAATGACTCTTAAGGTCACACACTGCATTTTCATGATCTACAAATCACTTTGTGAGGGCATTTTACTGCCCCTTTACCCCATAAAATCTCTAGATTCGGTGTGAGACAGGCAGTCTTTCCAATTACATAGGTGCTGGAAATTAAACAACATTTTCATCCAGCAAAATGCAGTGAGGGCATTAACAATATTTCCATGCTGATACTGTCAGCTAATTCCTTACAGAAACATAGGCCTAATTAATATATGTATATGATAATACTCTTGCAGTCTCAAAATTAAGGCTGTATGGCAATTACTGAAATTTATACTGAAAATTATACTTTCTCAAAGCAAGTATAAAATTGATGAGTGTTATTCACATGAATTAATTTCCCTTCACATGATTTGGGTTTGCACATGAGTACCCATTAGCTGCCAGTTTCTGAACAAGCTTCTGTGCCATGCTAGGCTCCCTGAAAACCTCCCAACCAAACCAAAATTTTGGCTCCAGGAATAACATTTAACAAAACTTATTTGTAATGCAACCCTTCTCAAAATGGGTTTTGGAGGCTATATCCTCCTTGTGCAGCATACGCAGAATGGACTGTCCATGTAATAAAATATCCATGAAGAATATAAGATGTACCAAGACTACAGAAATTATTTGCTGTGCCGAAATGCCAACCTTTTTTCTTTTATGGTTTCATTCTTCTAGCTACTAGAGTTCAGGATGTCCATATGAAAGCCTTATCCCACTGGCAATCTTACCAGCCACGATTCCTTAAAAATTTCTTGTAAGAAACAGATCCAACTTCCTTTTCCAAGCTGTGACTATCACTTTGTTTGCAATGGCTGGGGATTACTTGGTGGGACTTGGATTTTGACACAGGTTTCTGGGTGCATGTGTGTAAAAAGGACTGATGTCTGGTTCATGGTCACTTTCTGGAGGCCAGGTCTCTTCAATGTGTCCCCAACAAGTTCTAAACCATTAGCCGTAAAGCTGTCCCGAACCCACAGTTGGAAGGCATCCACAGTGCACATCTGTGTGTCCTGATCCAACAAGTCGACTGTCTTGGCTGGGTCTGGTAACTGCTGGTGTGATTTGAACACTGAAGGTTGTCCCAGTCTCTATCATCTTGTGCCAGCCCAAAAACTCCACTCCACCTCTGTTTGCAGCCTCTTGGGTTTGACTAGCAGGACTTGCCAGTTGGTCCCTTCAGACCCTTAATAAACCAGGTTGTCCTCTGTGGTCCCTACATTATTCCAGAGCCTTCTGGGATTTCATATACTGTTAGCATCAAAGTTTAATTAAAACCCATGGAGAAATCATCAGAAACAATCTTCTGATGCATTTGGTAATTCCAGAGAGTTACAGCAGATGGGGCTGGTATTGTGCTGTGCAACTCTGCGGCTGCTTCACCTCCTCCCTCGGAGGGACCCACCACCAGCCCTTTGGGTAGTTTTTCCAACACTGCAGGCAGCGGGATTGAAGAATCCAGGCAAGTGGTTGCAATTAGCAACCTGCTGAGTTTCCTTTTCAGGGTGATCTTGTGTGGAGGCAACTCTGGAGTCTTCAAAAACACAAAGCAAGCAATGAAATATGGATTATTTTTCTGGGTTTTGATAAGTACTCGCAGGATTCTTTTGTTTTCTATTTCATTATGAAAAAAGAACCATGTGCTTCACATTCTCGAGACTTTTTTCATAGAATCATAGTATCATAGAATGGTTTGGCTTGGAAGGGACACCAAAGATGATCTCTTTACAATCCCCTGCCATGGGCAGGGACACCTTCCACTAGATCAGGTTACTCAAAGCCCCACCCAGCCTGGTGTGAACACTTCTGGGTTTGGAAGTGCCACACCTTCACTGGGCAACCTCTTCTAGTGCCTCACCACCCTCACTGTCAAGAATTTCTTCCTGATACCTATCTAAACCTGCCCTCTTGTCAGCTGGGAAAAGGGCATGTAGGTATAGAACAAAGGGAAATGGCTTCTCAAAGTCCCTCTCCATCTCTTTTATAGTCCCTTTAGGTACTGAAAGGTCACAATAAGGTCACCTGGGAGCTTTCCCTTCTCCAGGCAGAACAACACCAAAACCCAGGTTTTTTACATCTTGGAGCGTCTTTCCTCCTTTTGGAAGGATGCTACTTCAATTGCAGCATCTCTGCACCCTTGTTGCTGGCACCTAAGGAACAAAGACCACTGTTGAGATGTTTTGAATTGCATCACAAGCGTTGCCAGCATGGTTTGTTTGTTTTCAGTTATGCTTTCTCCTACCACCCATTCCTCTCAGGGGCTGGCTTTTCAAACACACCCCTGGAGCAATCACCTTCTCCCTTCAGCAGTTGTATCAAAAATTCCCTCAGGATGCCACTGACTGAGATGCAAACTAACCTTCCTCCCAGAACCCCTCCCTCTCCTCAGTAATCATCACAACCGTCAGTGGATAAGCAAAGATAGTGTGCAAAAAGGACAAATCTGCTCAGATTGGGTGTGGCAATGAAGGAAAAGTAGCATTACTCCACTTTCATTCAATATTTCCAAATATGAGATATTCTATTTAAGTAGTAGGGCTTGTCTAGACAGATCGGGGTGACTTTGGCTAATGCAGACCCGTAGCACAGACATCCTTCTGCTGGGAAAATTGCATTTACACGAGTATAGACTACTGCTGTGTAGGAAAATAATATATTTGCAGTACGACTAAGCACTTCTTTGTACTAAGTCTGCATCTTTGTTTATGCAGGAATTGCTGTGCAGATTACAGTAGTCCCACATCTATTTGGTACACAGGAACTAATCGCAGACTAGGTCTCAGTGAGGTGGTGAAAAGGCAGGGAGGAGCAAAGGAGAGCCTGAAGGAAAGAAATTAAACAGAAAGCGTCTTCCCACAGCATGGAAGGTAAAGCTGAAACTCTGAAAGAGAATTTGACAGGTTGCATGCGAAAAGTAAAAGATATTTTTATCGCAGATGGTGGAAAAGTATTCTTTGTTTCCGAAGGAATAAAATCAGCCAAAACAATTAAATTCATGTGGTTGTTTTTAGGCTTCTTTGAACAGCCTGCATGAGCCAGGATTAGAAACATCTCTTCCAATTTACATGTCTGTGTATCATCTTTTTTTTTTTTTCCCCTTAATCAGTACTGTACAATGTAATTCAAACTGTCCTTTCTGTGAATCATTGTGATCTTGAAAAGGCTGTATGCCTCAGAGACAGAAAAATGTTTTGCAGACATACCTATTTACCTCCATCTGTTACATAGTTCTGTAGCTCTCATGCTCATCAGCTGGGATTCTGCTTTCATGAATCAAATCAAACAGTTCTCTGCCTTCATCCAGGGAATAAAGCTCATCCGTGAGTGTGGCAGAGCCTCCACCAGTTCCGCTCAGTGATGCCACTGCAGGTACCTCACAGGCAGCAGCTCCATTCCCTTGGCCATGCTGCAGTTTTGTGTTCTTGCTGCTCTCCCTGCTCCTGCACTGGGGCTGTGCTGTTTGCCTGGGGAGCCAGTTCAAGGACTAAACGAGCAAAACGCTTTGCAGAAACACCTGAAAATGTTGCTGCTGGGTTAGTGCCCTGAGCTAGTCCACTGGGGATAAAATCAAAGAAAAAAATCACAGATTCTTTAAGGCTGATCTAGTCCAGTCCCCCTGCAATGAGCACAGACATCTTCAATTGTATCATGTTGCACAGAGCCCTGTCCAACATGATCTTGAAAGCTTCCAGGGATGGGGCATCCACCACCTCTCTGAGCAACCTGTATCAGTGTTCCACCACCCTCATTGTAAATTAACTTCTTCCTAACATCTAATGTAAATCTCTCTTGTTTCTGTTTAAAACCATTACTCCCTTTTCCTGCTAAAAAGTTTGTCCCCAGCTTTCTTGTAGCCTAAAGCAACCCTACTTCAACTTGAAGCCATTCCCCCTTGTCATATCACTATATGCCCTTTTCAAAAGTCCCTTTCCAGCTTTTTCTTGGATCTTCTTTCGGTACTGTAAGAGGCTCTAAGGTCTTCCTGGAACCTTCTCTTCTCCAGACTGAACACCCAACTCTCTCAGTTTGTCTCCATAGCAGAGGTGCTCCAGCCTTCTGAGCATTGTCATGGCGTCCTCCGGACTCACTCCAACAGGTCCATGTCCTTCTCATGTTGGGCGCCCTAGAGCAGGTGGGCTCTCACCAGAATGGAGATGAGGGGAAAGAATCCCCTCCCTTGGCCTGCTGGCCACATTGCTGGGAATGCAGCCCTGGATGCAGTTGGCATTCTGGGCTGCCAGTGCACATTGTTGGGTCATGTCCACTTTTTCATCCACTCTGTCCTTCTCCTCAGAGTTGCTCTCAATCCCTTTATCCCGTGGCCTATATGGGCACTGGGGGTTACTCTGACCCAGATGCAGCACCTTGCACTTGGCCTTGTTGAACCTCATGAGGTTCCCTTGGGCACACTCCTCCAGCTTGTCCCTCTGGTGGCATCTCATCCTTAAGGTATATCTACAGCACTACAGAGCTCAGTATCATCAAAAGGATGTGAACAGACAGCTGAGCTGTCCAACCTTAGGGACCTGTTGGAACCAGCATCCCTCCCAAACTATGCTTAGAGAAGGAGATGGCATTACTTTGGTACCATCTTCCTAAAACTTGACATACAGAACAACATTAATTTATAGAAAAAATATCCAAAGTAATTAATTCTGGATGGGTAAGGGCAAGGAGTTCCCATCATGCCTGCTATTGCAAACTAAGGAAGATTTCCTGCACCCTTGGTTCTCTGGGGATGTGGGGTTCTCCTGGCAGATTTAGAGTGGATCTGAAAGTTCTGAGAGTTGTACCTGGCAACCTGTTACTCCTAGGACCTGAAGGAATATGTCTTGGTCAAACAGTACTGAATTACGTGCTCCCATCCTAAAGTGCTGCCCCTCTGATTCCTCCCAGTTTTATTTTCCCTCAATCCGGATTTCCAGATTTGTGCTTCTTGTGATTGCTCTGTTGTCTTCATTTGGATTTCTTCCATTTGCATTTAGTACAGGACCCTGCCATGGGGCTAAAAGGCTCAGTCTTCATTTCCTGTTCCACTTCTGCATCTTAGCAGATTTTTCAATCACATCCCAAGCAGCATCCATCAGCTTTTTGTGCGAGACCTGATACGCAGGGCTCTGGCACGGCATTTGGGTGGGTGACACCCGGGGACAGCCTCATGTGCTTGTAGCATCAGCGGATTGCCAGATTCTCCACTTCACCTGTGACAGTAATGCCATAGGAGTAGTGGATTAAATCTTCTATCTCCGTGTTTGTCTGCATGCTTAAACTCCACTCCTGAGCCAAGGGGTCCCAAACAGTCAACAACAAGCTCATTGCCAAATGCCAGGGAAGAGGTCAGACATCACTGGGACCTGACCCTCGTTACACGACACTAGGTCTGACTAAATCCATCATTTTTGCTCCCAGAGCCTTTGACTATCCCTCAGCACCAAGCAGGAAAATGTTGGGATGAGTGCCACATTTGCGGGAGGTTTTTTTCACTCCTCTCAGTATCGGAGTTACAGGGCGAGTAAGCAGTGCATCAGTTATTGAATTATTTAACAACTCCTCTTGCATCTCTCCCTTTGCTTCAGGAAGCCTTTGTGTGTAGCTCGTTACCTTGGCTGACAGCTGGTGCCTGATGTGCTACAAGAAAGCGTGAAAAGAATCTTCTATGAAACAGGAAAATTATTAGTGTTACCAACTACCAGCATGTGCGCTTCTCCTCTATGTTATCATTTGTTATCAAGCAGAAATGCAAGCTTTTTCTTCCTTTTCTACCTCTTCCTGATGATAGTGGCAAATGCGCAACTAAAGATGAGTGCAAAGAATAGCGGTGAGCAGTCCTGATTCTCCCTTGGGTTGCCGAGCTGTGAATCCAGGAGGAGCTCCATTAAAGTGAGCCGGGTACACCTGTGTAATTGAGAGCTGAACTGAATCAGACAGGTGATACCTAGAGGTGATGATAGGTGTTTTTAGCAGAACACAGACATTCTACTGCCTGAAGGATTCAGGTAGCTGCTGCAAGTCCTAACTGGCATAATAATCTGCAGTGCACCAGTACATTTGGATTTCAGTCTGCTCTCTAAATCACACTGAAATTTGGAGCTGGGGGAGTACCCTATATTTGCATTGGTGTCATGTGCAAGGATTTTCATTCTTCAAAGATGAGCAGGAAGGGAGTAAAGGACTCAGCTCTGGAAACCTGGATATGGGGCTCTGTCTGTTTCCATAAAAGAAAACCCCAACAAACAACTGCACAAAGAGGTGGGTTTACATCAGTTGTCAGAGGTATGGCCCACAGATAACATTTGGTCCACAAAGTACATCAACAGCCATTCTGCAGGGTATCATCTTTCTTATTTTGGAAAAGCAAGTTTTAGTGCTGCGGGGAGTAATCGGTGGAGCACTGCTGGCCTGAGACCACAGACAACCTCTGCTAACCACTGATTTTTCCACATCCTTCGGCAATTTACCTGATTATCAGCCCTTAGGGATTTTCAGTATCCATGCAATGGGCAGGAGCCACCTTAGCTAGCCTTGGACACATGTACTGTAGTTTTGTAGCACCAAAGTGTCCTCTTCACACACTCCTTTAGGTCAGCATCATCTGGCCTAGTTTAATTACCTGCTTTGGTGACCATAGAAGAGCCTCCTTTTTTCCCCTTGAATGTAGAATAGGCTAGGGTAGGCTAGGATATTTCATTTGAAAGGGATGATCATCTAGCAAAGGTCTGCATGTCTTGCTCAGAGGTTAAGACCGGGTTAGCGGAGTTGCACCTGACCTTTTGTCACTGAATAACTCAGCTTTTCAGTGCTAGCTGCAAAATAATTGATTCAAGAACACTTCTTCAGCCCTGGTAGTGCCTGATGCATTTTCTTTGGGACTGAAAAACAGGCTGGGGCAAAGAAACCCTAGCTTTCATTAAACTAGGTGGTTCACCTGCTGTGAGGGTGCTTCCTGTGGGTGGAATTTCCCTTCTTTCTCCAGCAGTAAGGTCCATGCCGCTGCAATAAAACTTGATGGGAACTCAGGCCTCAGCAGCAGCATAAACTTATTGCCTGTGTCACATCAATTCTTTAGGATAAACATTTACCTCTTACTATGAATATGCACAAAGCGTGTCACAGCAGGACCTTGATCTCAGCTGTGCCTGCTGCTGCAGAGGTGTAGTAAATCATCAGAGCAGGGTCCAGCATGGCTCTTCTGGCTCATACTTCTGTCTCTGCAGGGAAGGGTCTAATGTTACCCCGGGGAGCTGTAATCTAAACCGGATGGCATTGCTGACAGGCTGCCAGCCAGCTAAAGCTTTATTTTCCTCTACGGTGGCCCTCCCCTCGTTGTACTAAGTGTGTTCATTTGTTTTCCACATAAGGCATAGCACATTCCCTCAGAAAAAGCAGGCTGATAGGAGGCTTAGTGCTGTTGCTCTGCCCTTGGATGCATAGAGGAAGGAGGCTGGTTTCCCAGCCAGGCCATCTCTTCCGAGGAATGGGGTTTCCCGTTTCCAGGAGGCAGCACGCTCGGGTCATTCAGGCAGACCTCACTGCAAATGCCAGGTGTCTGTGGCTGGCACGTGTGACTCTGCCTAAGAGTCCCCAGAAAATCTCCTGCTAGCAGAGGAGCAATGCAAAAAATATAGTGCTAATGTGTGAAATTACAGATCTTCACAGCCCCAGTGCCAGGAGAAAAATAAGCACACTCATATAATAGGACTGCAGAGGCTGGATTCAGCCCTCTAGGGTACCATCTGTCCTTTGGATCCTCTTCCAAGGATAACCTAGGGCAAATCATTGCAGTCCTCTGCTCCTTAGCTTACTCTTTGGCAGCACACCGGCATACACAGCCTCAGAAATGTGGTACAAGGTATTGTCTGCTCCAGTGCAAGGTGAGATAAATACTCCAGCTGCTCTCTTGGATCTGCTGCTCCCACACTGCTCCAGTTTCTGTGACACAGCAGTGAGGAAAGGTGTTCTGGTGAAAAAGAGCTTCTGTAGGACCCCACTCAAATCCAAAGAGCCCATCCTATGGGTCCCTTTATATATATTTCATCAGTCTTTCCTTCCATGTGGATCCTCTCATTTTTTTTTAGCTTTGATTTGACATCTATCTTCTACTTTCTAGGGGAGCAAAACTGCAGTCATTTACAGCCCTGTGTGTTCAGGTCATGCTGGAGGCAGACATCTCTCTTGAGATTGCTACATTCACTCTGCCCCCTTCTCCCTGCATTGCTATCATGCCTTGTGTACATTTTTATTTACTTCTTTGGTGGACATCCATCTAATTAATCTTCACCTGGCTTCTCATGTGTGAGACATGATCTCTTCCTTACTTGCCCTGCATAGCTACAAGAGTTATACACCTTATTGTTCTGGGGCTTTGTAATGCAGCTTAAACCTACAACGTCACCTGCCCTTTGGGCAAGGGTTGCCTCGCTGTTGTCACTGCTGCTCATGGATGAGCAGAACTAGCTCATTCTGAGTTTAATGTACCCATCATCTGCTATTGTCCTTGGAGACTATGTCCCATGAAGGGTACCTATGAAGCCTTCCTTTATCTAGGAAGCTTTCCTCCAAGAATATGAAGTCACAGAATCATTGAGGTTGGACAAGACCTCTAAGATCATCGAATCCAACCATTAACCTAATGCTGCCAGGCCTACCAATAAACCACATCCCTATGTTGTGCTCTTCATGGACAAATAGATTCAAAACTCCATGGAATCAAGGCATCATCAGAGCTTTGCATTAAAACAGTGACAAATGAGAATGTCTTGGCAGCTGCACTGTTACCTAGTCATGCATTGCTCTGGTCTGTATAAATGGCACTGCTTTAGATTCAAAATTTTAATGGAAGAAATTGGAGCCCAGCTATAGTGGTCTGAAATTCTCTAAATGACCAGGAAATTCTTTCTTAGATGAAAATGAGAAATTTCAAGTGTATCTAAGATAGGATAAGAAGAAAGCAAATCTGAGGTGACTGTAAAATGCCTTGTGCTCTTCTGGTTGGGCCAGTGGTCCTGATTAGTCCTTCCTAGAACAGTCCTGCCTATAGAGAGGGAGTGATTGCAGAAATGGGTCTGTGGGGCTTGCAGGTGTAGAGTCAGTGCAACGTCATTATCTCCATGGTCCTTGTATTGAGCCCATTTTCATCCACAGCACAGGCTCTCCTCTCACCTATAGGCACAGAGGCCGTGCTGCGCTGAACACCTTCCACTCAATTATTTAAAATTCAGTTGCTATGGATCTACTCAAGGCGATCAGTTTAAAGAAAATGCAGATGGCCTCTGGTTTTGAGTTCCCTCTGTGCTTTGGTTAATTTGGTATGTAAAGGTATTAGGTTAATTAAATGCCATGTGTTGCATGGGGACTGACTGCATTTGTGGATTAATAAGTGTCCCAGAGTGTTCTGTGCTGAAAGTCCTCAAGCTGGCAGACGGTTATTTCACTAAGAAAGGAAGGTAACAGAGAGAAGTCCTGGGGAAATGAAGAGGTTTCCTGTTAATCCTGCAGTTGTTTTTCCAGAACGGGTAGTTGAAGTGTCCTTCAGGTCCCTGACCGAGTATCAGCCCTTGCTGGAGAGACTGGAAGAATTTAAGTGAAGAGAAGCAAAGTTGTACAGTTTGCTTTGAGATTCCCACAGGTCATATACAGTGAGCGTGTCAGCTGGCCAGGGGAGGACCATGGCTGGTGTGTGGAAATTTTCCTGCTAGGAGAAGATCTTTACCAAGAGCCATACTGTGAATCAGGTCAGAGGGTGTCCTGTGAGCAGCAGGCATGGTCACGCTGCAGGTCTAGTGCAAACCGGCCACTGCATTCTGGCATTCATGGTGGAATACACGTAGAAAGCAGAGACAGGGACAAATACCACTGCAAAGTTTTGGAGATGCTGAAGAAGAAGAAAGTCGTTTTCATGCAGCCGTGCCCTGAGGTGGTGGAAGATCAGGAGAGAGACCAGGGCAGATGGACGCTACTTCGCAATGTCAACCAGGTCCTGAAGCCCATGACCATTTTAGCGGTAAGATAGGGGGTCCCAAGCCCTGAGCATGGCTGAAAGCTTTCAGGCTGCTTTGAAATCTGTCTTGCTGTTGATGGGATCCTTGTACTGCTTACGCCAGCTTCTCTCACCTTCCTCTTTTGTCCCCCCCACCCAAGCACTGTAGCTCCCCTGCAGTGCAACCTTCTTGCTCTTCACATTTGGAAGCTCCTCCTAAAGATCTTCTTTGTGAATTGTGTGGATCTGTGTGTGGTGTTTCCTTCTCTTGCACCGCTGTTTGGTTGTCACTGCCTCCAGTTTATGAGGTCCTGAGGGTCTGCCCCAGAGCAATTTGGAAGATTTTTCCAGTTTGGAAGGGTGCTAAAACCCACTGGCTGCACTGGGGAGGAAGAGGTGGACATGTTGGTACTGTAAAGGGTCTGGTGGTACTCTCATTTCTCCAATACTTTGTCATGTATTTTGGAAAATAAACTGCACCAGTTTAGGCATGAGGCAGGTTATGCAACTCTCAAGCTACAGCTGGTAAATGCACAAATCACCCCGATTTGCCCTTAAATCACCAATATATCTGCGGGGCTTGGGGCTGATCTGGAGGTGATTGCTGCAGCAGAAGGAATGTAACTGACTTCTGTGGGGTTTATATGAAATTAATTAAAGTCAGAAAAGGAAATAGGTCGGCACTCTTAGTAAGTGATGCTATTTTATCACCCCAAACCTTCCTGAGCTTACCAGCTTAGCCCATCCCATAAGACTTTTTTCACCAGTATTAAGAACTTCACTTTAATGGGTTTAGAAAGAGCAGTTTGAGGGAATGAGCACTCTGCATTAGGCAGACAAAGCACAGAAGTTGTCTTAGTGGTAGTGGAGTATCCATTTACCTTGGGGAGGGCAGACTGCCTTTTATCTCAGCTGTGCGGTAATACACCATATGAAGCAGGCTGCTTTTGCAGCTATTGAATATTAGAGATTTTAAAAAAAAAACTAACGAGCATTACAGTTCTTGGGATTTTGATCAAGAGCAGTTTTTACAGAGCTGCTGAGGTGTTGGAAAGGTTTTCTGCTGAGCAGGGACTGAGGAACCCGGCTCGTCTCTTGCTGACACCTTGATCAGGTTACCCACTGTGTGCATGAATGTGCCCAGTGATGCAGAGAAGATAACAGTGCTGAACATTCTGAAATGCTTTGAGTCTTGGATCAAAGAAGCTAAAAAATAAATATTAATATAAATGGATTTATAATGTATCTGCTCCTGACAGTGTATTCATTAGTTGTGATTTTTTTCCTTTTTAACTAAGTTATGAGATGTGAGGATAAGACCATTAATGAGAAAAAGATATTAATATTATATTTTTATGAGCTATATAAAGATACTTAGAGCTGTAGCGCAACCCTTCAAGGAAAAGAAAGCCAAAACTAACGAATGGATCCTGAGCTCCATGTAAGCAGGATGACTTTGTTGATATCCTGGTGCAGCTGCCAAGGGTAGTGTCTGCCACAAAATGGTTAGGGATTGCAGGTGTGTAGTTCCTCCATGTGTGGATCCCTGAGTGTAACCTTACATGCTGGTGGTACTCACAGTTTTGTGTCTCTTGGAAGTCTTAGTGAGTGATGACTTGGATGATGATGTCTCCAGTTCCCACTGCCCAGCATAGAGATGAAGGCTGTTCAGCAGCCTATTGGGCCAAACCAAATTTATAAATATGCTCTGTCCACAGAAATGGTTGATAGTGGATACTCAGGAAAGGGGTTATATCAGAGCACATGCAAAGTGATACGTCCTCGTTTTCCCTTCTCCCTCTCCCAGCAGTTTTTCAGGACTTCAAATGGTAGATACTGCATTTGCATCATGCTTAATAGGTACAAGTGGAGCTGGTCCCCAGGAATGTGGTGTTAGGTGGGGCTACAAGTCCACAGTATTAATCTCAGCTGCATGAATGAAAACACACCTGACAACTAGATTGCTGCCAATTTTAATACCTTTTCACACTGAGAATAGGGGTCGGAAATAATTCTACTGGGTTCCAGTGTGGGTCCTGCTTGGAGCTTTAGTTTGGAGTTATTTTGGAGTTTGCTTTTGTATCAAGAAAAACAGCTTCTTTAAAAGCTTTTTGCATTTGAGTAATTTAATATCCACAGAGCTGATGAGCAGATAGTCCCTGCCCAGCAGGACTGACAGAGGTGTATAGGATCAGTAGTGACATGGAGTGAGTAGATAGGGGTCAACTGCTTGCGGTGTCTTTCAAAATGAAAACACAGAGGTCTCAAATGAAAGAAGTAAAACATTTGAAAAATGTGAAAGGACATAGCCTTTTGGTTTTATGGATGCTAAAACTTTGCACAGCTTCAGGACTCAAGTGAAAGTGCTCACAGCAGATAAAATCCGCTGGGAAGTATTAAATACAAACAGCCCACCTACACATTGCTGTAGCTGGAAGAACTCCTAGAGAAGAACATATATCTGCCTCTCTGGTTATGTTCTTAACCCATCTTTAGTCATTCCCTCTTCAGAAGTCTCCAAGGAATATTTGATAGTGATTATCTGCAAGGAAGAAAGGTGCCACAAGCCTCCAGATAAGGCTTAGCAGAGCTCAAAGCCATCTCCTAAATGATTTCCTAGGTTTGTACATTACACAGGGGAAAACCTCTACCTGGGTGGCTTTTTCTGCCTATCAGTGTTCTGTAACCTGTTTCTGCTGGATGCACTCTGTGACCAACAACCGCTCGGGAGCTTGCGAAGCAGAGAGTTACGGCAGTGCATGTATACTGTCTGGACAATGCCCTGTTGCTGGCACCTTGCAGGGGATTTCACAGAGTCGTGGAATCATTAAGGCTGGAGAAGACTTCTAAGATCATCGAGTCCTACCATTAACCCAGCACCAGCGTGTTCACCACTAAACCACATCCCCAAGTGCCACATGCAAAGCACCTTCTTTCCTGAGCCTCTGTGAAAAGGGGTAGTTTATGGTTTGTGAGGGAGGTCATTTGACTTGTGCTAATGATTTGGGTACCAAACGCCAACAACTTGTATCCCAAGGGATGCTGAACTTCCTGCAGTGCTGAGTGTAACTGTGCTTTGTTTGCAGGGGGATTATGTGTGGATGGACCTCAAAACCGGACGGGAATTCGACGTCCCCATTGGAGCGGTGGTTAAACTGTGTGACTCTGGACAGATCCAGGTCGTGGATGATGAAGGCAATGTAAGTACAAAGGCTTATGATATCCCTTCTTCAGCTCTGTAACCTTGCTAGGCCGGGGGTCCCAGGGCCATGATAATCGACTTTGTTATGGACTTCTCATATGTTCTTGGGAATCAACTGTGGCATAGTTTTCTATTTGTAAAGACAAGACAATGTTGTGTCCCTACTTTTGTGGCTGTACTGGGAGTGCAAGATTGAGAAGCTTCTTGAGTACAATGATAACAGAAGCCCCCAAAACACATTTAGATAGTTATTTAAGCAAACCTTCCTCAGCCTGAGGTTCCTCTGTTGTTATCCAGTCCTTCCTGACCTCCTGCCAATGCCTGATGTGCCCAAACACTTGTTCTCCTTCAATTTCCCACCTCTATTTTTGTGCAGTGGTGGCTATTTTAGAGTAAGGTCTCTATCACAAGCAGAAGGTGGTTCTCCATTCTTCTTTTTTTTTCCTTACTGAGGTAATTGTAAGTGCTGTCACTCCCTTCCAGGGTGATAGAAAGAGATTTGGTTTGGCAGGATCCCTGTGTGCAATTTGTAGTGGCTTTTGAAGCCCTTAGAAGTGGTGACTCTAAATAACACTGGCAATGAAAGAATGACTTTGCCACACCTGTCCATCCCTCTCTCCTTTTCTAAATCATCTTCTCTCTGCTCAGCACCATTTTGTGGCAGAGGGTTAACCAGGGATGTGAAAATGCAGTTGTGAAGGGGAAGACAAATCTGCTGTTTGTTATAAAGTCCCCTGATGTGCTGGATGACCATGTTGCCCTGGAGGAGGCTCCTGACAGGATGCTTGTGTCTCCTGTCTCTTGCTGCTCCAGTAAAACTTCAATCAACAGATGTTTTTCTTCTTCTGTTACAAATCTTTCAAATTCATCACTGCCTTGCCCCAGAAATAGAAGCTGCGGCACATGTGCTGATGGTCTCTTGTCTATGTCCTTCTGTCTGGTCCTTTTCCATCTGTTTGGGGTGGGCTGTTTGTGTCTTTCATCCAAGTGGTCTCTCATTTGACTCACCTTTCTCTGGCCTTGCTCTTTTCCCAGGAGCACTGGATTTCCCCACAGAATGCCAGCCACATCAAACCCATGCACCCCACCTCCATCCATGGAGTGGAGGACATGATCCGCCTGGGGGACCTGAACGAGGCAGGAATTCTCAGGAACCTGCTGATTCGCTATCGGGAGCACCTCATCTATGTGAGTGTCCACCTCACCTCCATCTCTCATTCTGCAGTCCACCCCCTCCTCTCCTTAGCTCTGGGGAACCCATGTTGGTGGGAACCCTGATGGAACTGAACATCTGAGTTTCCATCTTCACCTTGTCTCAGATGATGAGGGGGTTCTGACTTTAGAGGACACATTGCAGAGCTTCTGGATGCCACAGTGAAAGATCCCATGAGTTAGATGATGAGCAAAGTCCTTGCCACCTTGCTGTCCCGCCCCTGTAGAAGTTTTGGCCGGGTGCATTAGCTTTCTACACACAGAATAACCAGTTCAACCCAGGCCATGAGCATGTTGTAGTCATCCTAAAGCAAAAACTTTTGTAGAGGTGTAAACTACATGCTGGATGTGACCCTTCTCCCCTCTCCCCCTGAACCATTAATTTATTTAACCCAAGTGGGTGAAGACAACAATTGCTGGAGGTGGAAGGGGTGGAGGAAGGATGAAGAGGGGCGTATATGAAATAACTGGGAACAAAGAAGGGAGCGACTCCCAGAACACCTCTAAAAAAACTTCCCAGTCTGTGTTAATGGCTTATTAGCCCTGGGTTGCCTGGGATCCTGACAGCTGATCTCTGGGGACAGCAGTGTCCTTCCTTAGGTCAGTTCCGTCATGTCATGCCCAGTGGACCCAGTGCAGCCTTGCCAACCCAAACAGACATTCATAGATTGAGGGGTTTACAGGGAGCCAGTCAGAACTGCATCTCTTCTCTGTGATAGCATCGCAAAGGCCACCTCCCCAGCAGGACAGGAGTCAGCATTCAAGCCTCTGTGCTGGTTTTATCTGTGTTCTCTACGCTATGTAGCTGTGTAGTCTTGTGCACATTCCCCAGAGAGAAATTCAGAGTGCATGTGTGTTTGCTGCTAGATAATATACTCAAACGGCCTCTGCAAATATGGAAAATTTGGTATTACTCTTAAATCCTACCATTTTCAAATATTCAGGTAGGTGCCTGCTGTGCCTTTGAAGGCCTTTTCAAAGCCTGCTGGTCATCTAACTTTTAAAAGGCTCTAGAGACTACTAGATTTTCAGGCCAGAGGGAATTGCAAGACAGTTAGACTTCACAGATAAAATAAGCTAACACAGAATGGGCAAGATTTTATTTATCAAGTCTGTTTGTTCACCACTGCTTGATGTCCAATGCCTTTTGATAGGATGGTTTTGGATTAGGGCTGGGCAGTGAGAAGACACCCCTCTGCTACCCAGGCTGTTGATGTGATTGACAGCTCCTTGCCCCCTCTCTGGGAGATATCTATCTCTGAAAGAAGAGAGTCCAATCCTGGAGGAAGGGGACATGGGTGCTGAAAAGGCACCCCTAAGTCCCCAAAGCTTGGAGGAGAACAGAGACCTCTCACTCAGACATTTTATTTGTTGTGCATGATGCCTAAGTTCCCTGTATGGTCAGTTTAGACAAAGAGAGTATAACCAGAAAATTATTACCACATTAGATGAACTGAGTTTTGCCCTTTATAGCTGAAATTTTTTGCCATTTATAATGATAAACTAGCAAGTTAACAGGCCAAATTCATACTTGAGGCGGTGTCTCCATGTGCACTGGGCATCCATGGCAGTCACCAGAGGTGTCAATAGAGCCAACAGAGACAAGACTGCAGCTATGCAAACAGAAGTGCCGCTCAGATGCTTTAGAGCTGACTGGAGCTTGGATAGCATAGAGGAGTTTAGGTTGGAAGAAAAGTTTAGGCTGGAGGTCTACAGTCCAACCTCCCCCAGCTCAGAGCACATCCATCTTCAAGGTCAGGTGCAGTACTTACGTGGATAATTGAATTCAAGCAACCTGAATGCCACTCGAGAAGTACAGATGGCCAATAATTTGTAGCTGATTGGCTCATTCAAGGAACTTGTGTTTACCCATTAAGCATTGCCCCTTTTTCTCCTGCTTGTGGGCACCCTGCAGTGGCACAAAGTGGGCTCCTGCTGGTCTCTCTGAGAAAGTTGGATATTTTTTCAGTGGTGTCCATGTGTCTCTTTTGGGGTGCCTATGTTATCCATCAAGTGCCTGTTGCCTCACTAAGTGACCAGAGATCCTCAGATACAATTCTGTGTGTGCAGTATCATCAGATTGCCTGTGAATACACCAAGCTCCTTCGTAAAAGCTCTGTCTCTGAGCTCCCTGACCAAGCTTTTCACAGGCATCCAGGAAGATTAGGAACACAAACAAGCACTGGGCAAAGTATTGTTTGGCAACATCATCCTAATAAGGGCTGATGCAAAGGGCAGCTTTCAGCCTGGAGGTGAGTGTGGGTGGTGATTTGGGCTGAAGTGACACAATAACCACATCGGTTTCTCTACGAGTTCTTCTGGTCCAGTGGTGACAGTGCAGTGTGTCCTACAGAGTTACTGCCTAAGACATTTGCATCACAGAGGTTCCAGGTTACTGTGCCTCAATTGCTCCACACCGCTAATGGCTTTAGAGTGCCAGCCCAAGAACTGGGCACAGCACAGCAACTAGTGCTATCTCAAAATCAGAATGACACTCAAAATGACAGAGAGTGCATAGCTTGATAGAGAGGCATGCAAACCACTTCTGTCTACAGGTGTGTACTTGGGAGCTCAGGAGCCCAACCTTGGATCTTGGCTATTAAGAGTGATGGCACCAGGAGGAGTAGATTTGTGTCGGATGTGGTAAATATTGATGACAGTTTTGCAAAGCCAAGGTACCAAACGGATGCCATGTGTGCAGGGGACACCCAGTCCCCTGAGTTGTTTTTTCCTGTGGTATAATTAGCCCTGTCTTACAGATAGTGAAGTTTCACTGCTTGAAAGGATTTTTGAGCCTGCTGAGTAAATGATTACTTTTCCAATGGGACTTCAGTTCCTCTCGTTTCCTCATGTCCTTAGCTTTGTGGAGGATGTAGTTCTGCTCTAATAAAATATAATTTCCCTTTTTCTTCTCCCTCACATTTTACTCATAAGACAAACTGCGGCGGGAGGGTAAGTATGACTCTTGGCAATGTCATTTGCAATCGCTGTCATGCCTTCCACTGGATCACCTTTTTCTGTTCACCGTTGTGGCCTTCTCATTTACTTTGCACCACCATTGCTGCTGCTTCATAAATGCACTGAGAGCATCCATCCGCTTTGGTGCAGAGCTTGACCCACGCGGTGAAGTTGTGACACCTCCCAGAGCTGGAAAGTCCTGAACCTTTGAACGTGGTTAAAGCTTTAAGCGTTTCTCAGTAATGACCTTAACTTGAAGGAAGGAAATGTCTGCAGCAAAATATGAAAAACTTCAACAAGGGCTTCTTGCCCTTAGTTTGGCTTGCATGCACCAAGAGAAAGTATGCTGAATAGCAAGAGGGTCTGATGGGGAGTTTGGACTCATGAGTAAGGTTAAATCTCTTTATCTGGAGATGACCAGTGCCTGCTGCTGCTCTCTAAGGGCTGCCAAAATGCAGTAATGTTTAGTAGAGCTTTAACCCCATAACAATCCAGATGAAGTCAGCCATGGTGTTCTGGGCAGCAAGGGAAGCAGGCTCAGAAAGGATTTGTTTGGGGCTAATTAAAATGTAGGTCATGCAGGCAGTAATGAATTTGCTGTGAGATGCGGTTCCTGTGGTCAGCTATGGCAGAGTCCCTGCTCTCAGTAAAGCTTTATTTTTCCAATAGAAAAGGGCTTTGACATCACCCAGCAATAGACACCAGTGAGCTAATATTTCCTTGGAAGTGCCCTTTGGCTCCTCACTGAAAGAGTGAACAAAGTTTTGCCTTCTGTCAGCTGTGAGAATTAGGCAAATTGTGATTATTTATCAACTAGGAATGACCTACGAAAACAAGCAACAGTACAAGAGTTCATGCTGACAAAGTGCTTTGTGGATCACAAGTGAAGGGTCAGTGAGAGCATCCAGAAAGCATTCCTGCCACTAATGGTTAACACCTTTAAAAGCCTCTCTGTTTGCTTTTGTGGCAGGGCAGACCTGTGTGACTGAAATGCAGGGATTTCAGAGACCTCTGCAAGGAGCTAGATTTTTTTTTTTTTTAAAGAGGCTGAAGGAAGATGAGAATTGTCCCTAAAATTAACCTGGTAATAAATTATAAAGACGAAAAGAGCTTTCCAAATATCTCAGCTAGGACTCAAAGGAGTCTTCATTAGGGATCTTGGTGTCATAATCCCATTCAGAAATTGAGCTCACTCCTCTGTGAACTGAGGTTACCTGTTCTGGTCCCTTTGAAGGCTTTTCTAGGATGTCTCTGCTCCCTTATTTCAATGCCTTCTTCTTCAGTCTACATGATTTCACAGCCCATTTCTACACTTTGGATTTGTGACAACATTGTTCTTGAGCTCAAAGAGCTTTTTCCCCTTACTGGCACATAACCCCCTGTTACAGAGAAGAGTATCGTGTCCTTTCTTGGTTACCACTGTAAAGTCAAACCTCACATGGGCTTGAACTTAAAGTTGCTCTCTTGTGTTGGCTGCGAGACTAGAAGGCGAGGAACCCCAATGTCTTTCATCATCCCTACTACGGGACACAATTGCCACCTACTGGCTGCCTTCAGGAAGCCCGAACTGGTGGCAAGTGTTCCATAGATGGTGGCAAGTTATTTCTTTTCTCTCACAAGCATCCTTGGGTGTGCCACTTTGCTGCTTTGTGCCAAAGTGTTACTGGTTTTAGGCCATGCAGATGAAAACCCGTAAGGATTATATTAATATTGAAATTACTTATTTTGTTTCCTGAAAAAATATGTGCAGTAGTGGGGGCATTTTCACAGCTGGTTCCACCAGGAAAGAAAGGTGAGATTAATCTTGTAACTTCAGTTGCTAAAAATTAACCTATGAAAGTGACTTGAATTCTTTGAAGTCACAGAGTGAAAGTAGCCTCCATCTCATGCCCCTTGGCTAACCCAAGGTGGAGGCCCATTGACTCACCTGCTCTAGACACTGACTTCCAGACAGATGAAACAGGGGAAGGAGATCCTTATTCTCTGCCTTGAGCTTGGGATGTGGCCAAACCTCCTAACCTCCACACTGTGTCTGAGCAAGAGAAGAAAGTTCATGAGTCCTTTGGTGAGAGGCTTGAGAGAAACAGCTTCTGAAAGCGCAGAAACAAAAAGGCAAGATACTACAGAGGAGTTTGCTGCCTGAGGCCCAGGACAGCTTTGCTCATTCAAGTGCCACAGAGAGCATGGGATGGACAAAAGGCCATTTACAAAATTTCATAAATAGAGGAGAAGGGATATGTCAGGACTTTGTGGGTGATATCCATCTGCACAGGACAAGGTTTAAACTGAAGTATGGAGAGATTTGGTTAGGCAGAGATGGCAGAGAATGTATTGCAGAGGGAAGTTTAGCAGCTGGTGTGGATTGATAAAAACAGATTAGATAGTCATCTGTCAGAATGGTTTGGATCCAACTGGTCCTGCTTTGGAATGGTTCTCAGGTTTCTTTTATCTATGGTTTCTCATCGTATGTAGAATGCAGTAGGCATGTATGGATATATGCTGGCTCTGGTGATATTTTTGCAAATATGAGCTTCTCTTGAGACTCTAAAATCTTAACTGAGAGCATCCAAAATATGAATTAAGGCTTGAATCCATGCTGTGCATGAGCAAGGCTGAGTATGAACTGATTTAGGTATTTTGGGACTTCTGTTCCCATTTTGCTCCAAGCTACCCCTGAAAGCATCTCTGACTTGAGCATCATCCTTCATCCAGCTTTTAAAAAGCCTTGACTTTTCTGCCCTCCATCCACATCCCATCCAAGCTGCCAAAGTCTCTCAGCTACACCTCACTGTCCCCATAAACCTTCATGTGCTTCTCCTCCAGACATACACTGGTTCAATACTGGTGGCAGTAAACCCCTACCAGCTCCTACCCATCTACTCACCTGAGCAGATACGCCTCTACACCAACAAAAAGATTGGTGAGATGCCACCACACATCTTCGCAATTGCTGACAACTGCTACTTCAACATGCAGCGCAACAACAAGGACCAGTGTTGTATCATAAGGTGAGTTGCTGAGTTTCCAATTGGGCCATATCCTGAAAACAGATGCCGAGGAAATGCAACATGCTTGATTTGGAACAGCTTATCAGATAGAATCAGACATTGAATGACTGGTTAGATCTTCCATCCACATATTCCCAGTGCAGAGGTGGTCTCCGCTTGCAGTCACTCTGTTCCTACTAAAGGTGCTTTATCAATACTTTGGTATTTACCCTTACAACCCGGTAAATCTCATATTCATGTTTAACCTCCCATTTTAAAGTTAAACTCAATACTCCTACAGACATCAAGAATGCAAATATCTGTACTGTCTGCTCAAGGAAGGGTCAGGGACAAGCTTGATCACTGGACCTGTGCTCATTCACACTCCTGAACAGTGTCTCCATGCATGGCTCTGCTCTGGACCGATCAGCCTTGGGCACCGAGAAGTGCCTGGTCACAGTTATGGGAATAGTTCCCCCCAGTATCTGTCCCAAACAGTGGTATGAGCCAGATTTTATGTCCTCAGCCCTCCAACACTATCCTATAAATTCTGAACCCACAGACAGTTTTTTTGTTTGAGGCACTCCTTTCCCCAAGGCATGCCTACCCTAAGTTTCATTGAATAAAAAACCATAACTCTGGAACATCCTATGTATAGCATTTCGGATACATGAGTCTGAAAAGGCCATTCAGTAAGGCTTATTTTGCTGGTCTAGAAAAGCATCATGTGGGGCCCATAGGTGAGTCAATGCAGTGTGCCAGTCACCTGAAAAGTGAAACAATTTGCCTGTGAGGCCAGGGCTGCGTGCTCAACATCAGGAAGGGCTATTTCTGTCACGTATTTTGGCTACCCCATATATCAGACAGGCCAGAGACTCACCAAAATATTTCTGCCCAGCCCCGTCCTCCTGTAGCATCACAAGATAGCTAAGGTTATCTTTTGTTGTGGTACACAAATGTGGTTATGTTATTGATATGTTATTGGTGGGGTTTGAACTGGGATTGCTGTGTTGTGCAAGTCTGGGCTTGTCTCTCGCCCGAGGTGGTGTTGTAACCCTTGAAACCATACGCCTTCACCTGGACCCTGCCTCTTCTTCCCATGTAAACTGCATCCTATTGGTGACGGGCTTTTGCCCCCTCCCCTTCCTCCCTGGGGGTTCAAAAGGAGCCCTCAGGAAGCCCCCGACCTCTTCGCCTCCAGGATTTCGTTGGAATAAAGATCTAAGAAAGTTATCCCGAGGAGAAGAGCGCCTTCTTTCTTTTACCTAGGTTCTCTTGTCACGTGTTGCTCCCGGGGGTACTGGGCTAGCCCTAGAACCCCTCGGATCACCACCATGTTAATCTTTCAGTGAAGAGAAAAGTCTGAGGAATAGCTCTGGCTTCCTGCCCCGTGAGCTTCTCTTCTCCCACCTGCTCCTTGTTACAACAAGCCTAGGAGACCTGTGGAAGTCAATGCTGTTAAAAGGCTGTCTTTCACAGTCTGCCTTATGACAGGTCAAGACGGGTGATGAAGATGTCCCATGGGAACAGCTAGACCCTGGATCACAGGGTCATGATCTGATGATCATACCTGGAAAAGCGCTGACTGAAAAAACTTCGTGACCTTCTTAGTGCTGATTGAATGATGACATTTGCTGGGGATACCCAAACTCAAGCAACAGCTTGGGCCAAATGGAACACAGAGCAAATCTAGATCCTAGCTGGATCTTGGAAGCTGTCTGGTACCATGTCCTACTGTTTGTCCCACAGCCAGTCTTTGGGATGCTGGAAACCCATCCTTAGTGGTCTCATCCTGCCTACGCTAACAGAACAGACACAGAGACACAAGTCCCTTTGGAGACAGAGGGAGGGACACTGGCAGGGATGCGGCATGGCTTTCACTGACCTCCACTCCTGTTGTCTTTGCAGTGGTGAATCCGGAGCAGGGAAGACAGAAAGCACAAAACTGATTCTGCAGTTTCTGGCAGCAATCAGTGGTCAGCATTCCTGGATTGAGCAACAGGTCCTGGAGGCAAATCCCATCTTGGAAGGTGAGGCACAGATAATGAAGAATTCTTTTGGTGGAAAAAATAAAAAACAGATTCAGGAAACACAAAATATAACCAAATGTAAGTCACTTAGGTCACACTTTGAGTTTCCAAAAAAGTGACAAATTATTTTTTTTTAAAGTACACTTTTGCTAAACAATACACTCAGATTCTTTCCATCTGGATTTATTTTTCCTAAGACTAATATTCTCTGATTTGAGCTCTCAAACATTCCTTTAGTATTTTTGACAACTATTGTCAAAAGCAAAGCATTACAGCTGACCTGAAATTTTTTTTCAACTGTTTTGTTACTTAAAATTGAAAAAAAAATTGTGGTTTTGCACTTAAAGCAGTACTTAATTCCCCCCAAAATTCCATAAAAAACCCTACATTTTACCTAGTTCTGTGTGTAGTATGTGAAAGTGCTGATCAATACTTTTTTAAGTATCTGATGTTTAATCAAAGCTCTTCTGAAAAATCTCACCACCTCTTCCAGTGCTGGACTGCATGCATAGCACCAATATCCCATCAGTGCTGCATTCAACTAAGTATTTGCTTGTTTTGGCTATAGTTGCAAAAATCCTATTCCTATTCTTTGATGGTGCCATAAAACGTCAGTTTAACAGGACCCGAGTGTCAGAGCACCTTGTGCTGGCCATACGCAATAGCAAACTCCATCTTTTCCTTCCCGGGTCAGTGAATGGCAGCAGAATGCAGAAAAAGAAATAGAGGAGGTCAGGAAAGAACCAGATAATGCGAATCAGCTTGTGGCCTTAATAGGTTCATTGGCAAGCTGTTACTGTGTTCAATGCCACTATTTTAATTGAATGTCTGTAAATTAAATAGGTGATCTGACCCTCTTGACCCAACATGATGCCAGATGGACCTTTTTTGCTAACCCAGAAAAACTGCATTTTCCTTAAAGAATAACATTGGAGTTGTTCTTTAAGGATGAAGGTTTGATCAGCCTGGTCTAGTGGGAAGTGTCCCTGCCCTTGGCAGAGGGGTTGGAAGTTGATGATCTTGAAGGTCCCTTCCAACCCAAACCATTCTATGATTTTTACCTCCACTGCTTGGTAAATAACCCTCTAGGAACCAACAGAAATGTGGCAAGCACACAGGGTGCTATTGAACACGCACTTAGTCACTGCTGAGATTCAGGAAAGAGAGGCTCTGTAATTCAAGCACAAGCCCATCACCTATCAGAAACCCTGAAGCAGAAATTGCAGGGTGTGCTGGCTTAGGGCACACGTCCACACGCAACAGAGGATGGACATGGGTACCTTTCTCTGCACAGTCTGCAGGGAGAAGTATCCCACTGGAGCTTGGCTTAGTTGTCTGTATTCCCCTTTCGGATGCATTTTCCCTTTTCTTTCCCTCTCAATCATCAAATCATTCACCAGCAGCTCTGTCATTTCCTGCACAATGTCACTTTACACGCTGCAGCCACTCTTGCTCAACTCTCTTGTATTTCATCAGCTGCTGCCAAAATCCTGCTGTCCTAGCCCTTCTTTCCTGGATAAGGTCACCTCATTCCCAAGCTTCCTTCTCTGTGTTCCTCTCTGTATTTCCAAGCGCAGCCATTTGATATACATCTTGTTTCCTCAGACTGAGATGAAATTGATCCAGCCAAACTTAAGGGAAGGCTTTGGGGCTGCTTTTAACCCTCTCAGCCTCCCTCTTTTGGCTTTTTTACCCCTCCCCGTGAGACCAGATCCATCATTCTCCCTGCATCAAATCCTCTCTAACCCACCATAAATCTTGCAGCTTTCGGGAACGCAAAGACCATCCGTAATGACAATTCCAGCCGATTTGGGAAGTACATAGATATCCACTTCAACAAAAGGGGAGCCATTGAAGGGGCAAAGATTGAGCAGTACCTGCTGGAGAAGTCCCGTGTGTGCAGGCAGGTAAGGTAATACACCTGCAAGGCACAGGGGCTGGCGCTCGGGCAGCCGACCTTTGTGGTGCTGTTCTCCTCACAGAGCTGACACTTGCTCTTCTCGTGCAGGCCCAGGACGAGAGGAATTACCACGTGTTCTACTGCATGCTGAGAGGAATGACCATGGAGCAGAAGAAGAAGCTGGGTCTTGGGAAAGCCACAGACTACAACTACCTTGCGATGGTGAGAGAGCAGCAGAACAGAGGTTTGGTGGGGGGCTGTGGTGAAAGGCCGTTAGCAAGGGAGAAGGAAAAGAGAGGTGCTTCTGCAGCCAAGAGCTGCTTTGCTGGTTATGACCTTCCTGAGCCTTAGCCACAGGGTTTGAGGGATCTCTTTGTCTCACCACCACAAGGCTCATAATCTTAGTGGAAACCCTTAATCCCTGTGTCTAGACCAGGCTATTTCCACACTTCCTGTGAAGTAGGACACAGTCTTGGATGGGGTGGTGTATGGTGCCCATGCCACGTGTTTGGAAGCAACCAGGGTGTTAGATAAGACCTGCTGCTCTTGAGGCAGTGATGGACATAGAGGAGTGCTTGCCCGGACGGCACATTCTCAGCAGAACGTGGGGCTGAGCTGTGTGTGTTCCAAGTGCCCGGCCAAGCCAGCAATCTCCAGCCCCACTCCCTATATACCAGTGTTGATAGCCAGAGGAGCTGATAGAAACAGGTGTAATTAAGGCTGGTGCATCATCAGCAAAGCTGGGACCCAGCTTTCTAACTCAGTCAGTGGGAGCCTCCAGCTCTCTTATCCCCATCTCAGAGAGCTTTTTCTCCTCTGCTGATGGCAGTCAGACAACAGGGTAAGTGTAGATCACAAGGCTGAGCCCTGAATCATAGAATATGACAAAGGGCAGAGCCAGATCCACAAGTTCAGCATCATCCCTTAAACAAAACGTTGCTGGTTCAGGGGGAAGCCCTGATAGCTTAGTTACACCCTGGTGCTCTCTGGCTTTGTCCCATGCAGTGTGTGACCGGTTTGCCTCCCCAGGGTAACTGCACGACCTGTGATGGCAGAGATGACAGCAAGGAGTACGCCAACATCCGCTCCGCTATGAAGGTCCTCATGTTCACTGACACAGAGAACTGGGAGATCTCCAAGCTGTTGGCTGCCATCCTGCACATGGGCAACCTGCAGTATGAAGGTAAAAGGACAAAATAGAGGGACATGGTCCAGTGCACTGCTGCTCTTTATTACGCATGCTGACAGGGAGCCAAGCTAAGGGATGCAGGGCTGTATCCAGAACACCTGCCATGGTGCCATGCCAGGGACTCAGGTATTTATTGTGGCAATGTACGGACAAGGAATGAGAAATAATTCCACCTGCCCACAGCAGGGCTGCCAGGCTGCAGTGTGCTCAATGACATCCACATTTTCTGAATGTTACCAGGTTGAATATGGCTCCAGATCATTCAGTAGACTCAGGTTTTACAAGGAGAGACTAATGAAGTGTTTGACAGGTGCTCGTGTGGTTGGATGTGCCTTTGTAAAGGTACCAAACAGCTCCACTGTCACAAATGACAGTGATTTAAAAAGCCTCTTTGAAAGACAGAAGCCTAAAACACTTAGATGCTAGAATCATTTCTACATTCTTTACCATCTGGTCTGGCAGAGCAGAGTACAGGTCCTTTGCAGCCAGCAGCAGGACTCCAGCAGCTGTGTGAACTTTCCTCTCCCCTCTGATGGCCAGATTTTGCCAGGACATCACACAGAGGCGGTGAAGAAAGACCCTTTGCCTCACCCCATCCACCTTCTGCAGAGACGTGTCCCTTGCTGATGGCTTTCCCTCTGTCTTTCTATCCCCAGCTCGGACCTATGACAACCTGGATGCCTGCGAGGTTGTTCAATCAGCATCACTCATCACTGCGGCAACGTTGCTGGAGGTCAGTGGCCCTGCAGTGCTGCTGTTCCCTTTCTGATTCGATCCCAGGTTTTTAGTATTGTGGCAAAGCTTCATCTGAACCAGCCTGTCCTTGCACCACCAGCTCTAGGAGGCTGAAGAGACCCAGATAAGCCATATTGTGTTCTGCATTGGAGCATGAAGGTGGATGTCTCCATCTGGGCTGAGTAGCTAGAGGACGCCACAAAGACACTCAGAGGGCTGGAGCACCTCTTCTGTGGAGACAGGCTGAGAGATTTGGAGTTGTTCAGCCTGGAGAAGAGAAGGCTCTGGGGACAGCTTAGAGCCCCTTTCAGTACCTAGAGGGGCTACAAGAGAGATGGAGGAGGGATTTTTGACAAGGGCATGGAATGATAGGACAAGGGAGAATGGCTTCAAACTGTAAGAGGACATGTTTAAATTAGATATTAAGAAATTCTTCACAGTGAGGGTGGTGAGGCACTGGAACAGGTTGCCCAGGAATTTTGTGGCTGCTCCGCTTGTGGAAATGTTCAAGGCCAGGTTTGATGGGGCTTTGAGCAACCTGGCCCAGTGGAAGGTGTCCCTGCCCTTGGTAGGGGGGTTGGAACTAGATGATCTTTAAAGGTCCCTTCCAACCCAAACTATCCTATGATTCCATGATTCTATGATCTGAGCTCCCCTTCATATCAGCAGATAGAAACAGACCCTCTGGTGGCACATTGTCCTAGTAAGGACATCAAAAATATCTCAGTCCCTAAAGTAGGGTGCTTCCCTCACTGATATAAAGAAAGTTCATAATGGTACTTGAGACAGATGTCATATATACTCTGTGTATCTGAAGTGAGGCGAGATGACCCTCACTGAAACCATGCGTGCAGTGGCTGGAGCATTCTTTGGTGGCCTTCTCAAGATCTAACAGGGATCCCTCAGGGACATCATCTCATCTCCACAGGCACTGCTGGTCGCAGGGTGATCCACAGCTCTCTGTCCACTTAAGGAGTGGACATTTCCCTGAAGAAGAATAAAAAGGGGTCAAGGTGATGCAAAGTTTCAACCCATGCTGGTAGCATACAGCTTTGCGGGCTTTGCTTTGCTTTCCCATTCTGTCTTCCCACACCTCATTAACATCTCATGCTAAGTCAAAAGAACACCTTCCAGATTAAAATATGGTATAAAAATGTTCATTTTTCTCTCTGAAAATGCCTGTGTCACCATTTGAGGTACCTCCCCTGTACAGCAGCTGTGTTTGGTGTTGTCTCTGTCAGGTTGAGCCTCAGGACGTGATGAACTGCCTTACCAGCCGGACTATAATCACGAGGGGTGAGACTGTCTCCACCCCTCTCAGCATGGAACAAGCACTGGATGTGAGGGACGCTTTTGTAAAGGTAAGTCTTGGAGCATTTCCTTATGCCTTCTGTTGATAAGCTGAAGAAATTTGCCCCTTCTGAGACTGGAGCATCCACTACACTGGAAAAGGGTCTTGCTTGGTGCCTGTGTGAGCTCAGATCGGCAGATGCCCTTGAAACCATGTTCTAATTGGGATGCACAAAGAGTTCAGATGGAAGGAGACTAGGTAACCTGCTCTGCAAGGGATTTGCAGTCTGGACTTGAGATTGTCTGTACTCAAAGGGGACCTGCAGAAGGACCCAGAAGTCTGAAATTACTTCACCTCAGCTTCAGGAAAGATCCTCAGCTGCTGTAAATCAGAGCAACTCTACCAACACCTCTAGCACCCACACCTGAATTTCAGGACTTGGGAACGTCAGCAGCAGTAAATACAGCTGAATGACACAGGGCCAGGGATAGACCAGCCTAGCAGCCATCAGAGCACTTAGAACATCACTTGAGGCTTTGGGGAGATGAAGGTTGATGAGGTGGATGTGCATCACTGCTATGCTGTTTGCAGCCCCACGTAAAATTGTGAGACAAGCATTATTGGCATGCTTTGGCCAACTTGGGTCCTCATTTTATCTGTGGGGAAATGGTAGATAAAGCTGGCTTGATAGCTAGCCTGCAAATCCTGACAGTGTCTTTAGCGGTGACGGGCCTTTGAATTGGGCTCCCCTCTTGGTTGCACTTCTGTAGCTTATTAAAAAATCAATAACAGTTTAAAACATGAAGTTCTGGAATAACTGAAGCAGCAATATCTGTTTCATTAAATCACCAGACTGTCCAGCCAGTGCTTTCATTGCGCACCTTGTCCAAGTGAGCAAGCTGTTCTTGCAGTGTAATATGGCTCTGCTCTGCTGATCTGTAGAGAGAAATGTGTGGAAACCAAGGAAAGGACTGTCTGGCTTCACATAGATCAAGCAAGCCCATAGATCCAAAATTTAAGACTATCCAAATTTGGCGTTTTGCTCTCAGTTGTCTTTTAGCTTTCAGATTTAGGCTTTCAGGTCTGTTTTCCTTGATCTACATAATGGTTCTTGAAGCTTTAAACCATGCCAAGTGTCTGGCACAAACGTTGGTGAGCATGTCCTCAGGGACTGCCTGGTTGTTGGCCATGCTTTAGAAGAACCTGTGCCATCAAGGGTGAAATGGTGACACAGCCTAGCAGGAAAAACTGCTGGACTGTCTCAGTGAGCTCCATGTTTGGGATGTTGCAGGGAATTTATGGGCGACTTTTTGTGTGGATCGTGGAGAAGATCAACGCTGCAATTTACAGACCTCCTTCCCAGGAACTCAAAAGTATCAGGAGATCCATTGGCCTTCTTGACATCTTTGGCTTTGAGAACTTCACTGTGAACAGGTATGGAGTCTGCAAAAGGAGAACCAGGTCTTAATCCTCCTTCACAAGCCCAAGCTCAAGGTTTTGCTGTCCTTTCACCTCTCCTGAAGTGAACTGGACTAGGCTGGTCCAAGCCTTTTTCTATATGAGAAATTATCAGAGCTAATCAATTGCAGCAGACAGTGTAGTTCCTAAACTGGTTTAGACCACACACATAACATTGTTTTGGAAGAAAAACTGATTGTCTGAACCAATAAGGAAATTCTAACCCAAAGCAGCCTTACTGAATGGTTGACAAGGTCTGAGAGTATTGCTTCAAGCATGGAGAGAGATATAGAAAAATTAACCATGATGGATCTAAACCGGCCTTTTCTTGACCTTCCCTCCACAGTTTTGAGCAGCTTTGCATTAACTTTGCGAATGAAAACCTGCAGCAGTTCTTTGTGCGCCACGTCTTCAAACTAGAGCAGGAGGAGTACAACCTGGAGAACATCAACTGGCAGCACATCGAGTTCACTGATAACCAGGATGCCTTGGACATGATTGCCATCAAGCCTATGAACATCATCTCCCTCATTGACGAGGAGAGCAAGTTCCCCAAGGTGCGTTTTGGGCTCAGCCTTGTTGGCAGTGACTCTCCTGATTTTATCCCCTTTGTACTTGCATGCTGGCATCCTGTGAGAGATCTGCTCAGCCCCAAACACACATTCACCATTGGCCTGCCTATTTATAGTTTTTATTGCTCTCTTAAATTTTCTTCCATCAGCATTACAGCCATGCTAAAACAAGTGTTTCTAATGGGAAAATATGCCTGCAAGAGGCTCAAGAACATCTACTGGCAAAGTTTAGGAGAAAATAGGGTTAAATATACTCCTTTTGGAGCATTATTTTGAATACAGCACTACATACCAGTGATATTTAATCAATTTCTGTAATTTCTGCACTTGACATATCCTCTCTAACATATCACTTCTCAATATAAATGCACAAGACAAGAAAGAATGTGCTATTGACTGGAAAATTATTTCAGTGGGAATAGCCTAGTTAAATGTCAGATCTTTTCATGCATGCACAGGGTACAGATGCCACCATGTTACACAAGCTGAACTCCCAGCACAAGCTTAACACCAACTATATTCCTCCGAAGAATAACTACGAAACCCAGTTTGGCATCAACCATTTTGCTGGAATTGTTTACTATGAAACAAAAGGTATGGAGCAGCTTCTGGGGCACCTCAGGAGGTGAGGGGATGTTTGTGGCAGACAAGCTGCTGCTGTGTTGGAGCAGGGTAGGGTGGTAGTCCACAGTAGTGTCGATGTATTCCTTTTCTGGCTGCAATGACTTGACCCTCCAGCTGTGCCCATGAGCTGCAGAGTTTGGTGCTGTTTCATTTGTGCGTGCCTGTGACAGAATAGCAGCGCTTTGCACCACTGCATCTTCGATCCAGTCTGAAGATGTGCCTCTGTCTTCCTTCTCATGGTCCCTCTCTCTGCCCACTCATTACTCCCATTACCTCACCGAGAACATTCAGTAATCCAACAACCCAGAAGCTGCTTGCAGCTCACATACTGCCCATGTTGCACTGTGTCATCTGTGTGTTGTCCCATTATTTCTCTAGGTTTCTTGGAGAAAAACAGGGACACGCTGCATGGAGACATCATTCAGCTGGTGCATTCCTCAAAAAACAAATTCATCAAGCAGATCTTCCAAGCAGATGTGGCAATGGTAATGCAGGCGGGAGAAGATCTTTATTCACGAGAAGGGGTGTTCCTGGAAGGGGTGGAAGATTTGCAGACTCATATTGCTCTGATGCTCTTTGGGGTGTTTCAAACCTGTTAGTGAGAGTCAGCCATCAGGAAGTGTTAATGCAGTGCCATGGGTGCATCCACACTCCTGCCCCCAGTTCACTGCATTTGATTCATCAAATATTATTTTTTTGCTGTGATTGCCCCTCTCTGAATTGTGTAGGGATTGGAACAATTAGGTTTGTGGTTGTAGAAATCTGAGAGAAAAAGAACTGTGCCTTCCACTTGGATCATTCAGATATGTGTATAATAGAAACAGAAGTAAACTAACAGAGGGCAGGTTTAGATTAGGTATTAGGAAGAAATTTTTTTCCTGTGAGGGTGGTGAGATACTGGCACAGGTTGCCCAGAGAAGCTGTGAATGTCCCATCCCTGGAAGTGTTCAAGTGTTCAGGCAGTCTGGTCTAGTGGAAGGTGTACCTGCCCATGGCAGGAGGGTTGGAACTACATGACCTTGAAGGTCCCTTCAAACCCAAACCTTTCCATGAGTCCAAGTAAAACCTAAATACTTGTTGACCAGAGTAGAACAAAGGGACAGTCTTGCTGGTCTTTAAGCACTGAAACAGGACCTGGAGGGAACAGTTGTGTTTTACTGTTACAACAGCAGAGAGAAGAGGAACACCAGTTACAAAAGCTGAATTTAAAGGTCCTCTTTCCACATCTCAGTTCTCTAGCGGGTTATGTGTTTACTCCATGCTCAGTGTGAGAGAAGACTGTGTGCCCTGAAGCTTTAGAGAAAGGTAGAGTTATTGCTTTAACGCTTTCTACCCCATTTGAGCATTTATTAGTGAGATACCAGCTTAAATGCTGAGATTAGTGACCATTTCACCACTAATAACACAAATGTATGATATTTTCTTCAGGAAGTTGAAAATCTAAATCTCTGTACTGAGCCCTGCTCACAAAATTAAAGTAGAAAGTGTTTTAAAATATCAGTCTTGCAGAATCTGAAAGTCTGTACAGATCAGTCACTGTGGCCAAATCCCCCAGTCTTTCCCTAGGCAAAAGCCATGGAACTGCAGAGGGTGTGGGGATAACATTTTTCAAAGCAAACAAATTTTTTGGCAGTCGGAGTCCCATTTCCAAATGCCAGCCAATGCCACTGATGGACCAAGGGACTTAGGGACCTTCAGGAGTGCCAAGTTTTAAGTGCTGAATTCCTTTACTTGAGAAGGGAAAGAAATATTTACATTCCCAAGACATTTCTCTGAATATGCTACATGCTGTTTTGCAAGCCTTGTTCATAACCTTTAGCCATCCAGTTTTGCTCCTGCTGAAATTAATGATCATTATCCTTTTGACTTCATTAGGATCAAGAGAACATTTATGAATTATTAATTAAGCTACCAATTGGCATGACACTCCTGGTGGGTTCAGAGCTATCCTCTGATGTGGATACTCCTGTTGAAGTAGACACTAACTCCCTTAGCATCAGTGCTGCTGCTTACTTTGCTTTTTATTGCTCATTCCTTGCTGCTTTTTATTTTTGGTGTAAGCTTTGCAGTTGACATTGGAAGTGATTTCTTTCTTCTTTGGGCAGAGAAGAGATGCACTCTGGGGAATCGATAAGAGGGTTTACACAGTCAAACAAGCTTTCTCATGGGGACACCTACCAAAGCATCTTCCAAAGATGCTGCAAGTGTATAATAGCAAAGTTGAGGTGTCTGCCTGGATGTTGTCTAGGACCTGAGAACTGAAACCTTTGAAAGCATCAGAACACTTTTTTTTTTTACATAAACCCTTTGGGGTTTTTTTATAGTTCCACTAGACATCTGCAGAATCTGTCCCAAGTGGTGGTCTCTGTGCTTTGATACTTTAATGATATCTGGTTTTCTTTTTTGAATGAGAGATTTTTAGCCTGACTGTCATGGAACTGGAAGAGGAGCCAACAATGTGTACCAGCTCCCCTAGACATGCACAGTGTTGTGAACGGGGAGAGCACTTATTCCCTGAATACCACCACACAAAAATTCTCAGACAAGCAGGATACAACATGGGGCTGAGATGCTTTTGCCATTGCTTTCCACCGAAGTTCAGTAATGTTTGCACCCCCTTTCCTAGGACATGTGCCCCAAAAGAAGGAGCAAGTGAGCCTGGGTCATGGAAATTAACTGCATGTAGCAAAGATCTGTGGTGAAGTATCCTTGGAATGTCTTGGAACTGTGCATGCCTTCCCTGAGCATCAGTGAGGCAATCTGTGGAGGAGGAGACACTCAGGCTTGGACGATCAAATCTAACATCTTCCCTTAAAAAGAGACATGTGGCTGCTCTGCCGAGGGCAAAATCAAATCATGAGGCATTTTGCTCAACACATTCCAAACTTTGGTCCTCAGGAGCTTATTGATGAGTTTGTAGGATTTTGTGGGNACACTCAGGCTTGGACGATCAAATCTAACATCTTCCCTTAAAAAGAGACATGTGGCTGCTCTGCCGAGGGCAAAATCAAATCATGAGGCATTTTGCTCAACACATTCCAAACTTTGGTCCTCAGGAGCTTATTGATGAGTTTGTAGGATTTTGTGGCTCAGTGACAAGCAGATCCACATCTGCTTGACATTCAGTCTTTCAAATGGGGTCCTTATAGTCCAGAAACTTGAGAAAGCCACAGATCAGATCAGAGGAACTTGAAAACCAGTTGAGACTGTATCTTTGAATATTGTAGTAACTGTTTGGTCCCTGAAAGACCTAATATTTGTGCACAATGAAACCTGTGTGGTGAACAGGGTATTTCTGGAGCACGTGGGGCTGTGAAGTCTCATTTATGCATGGCCATCACAGAAAAGGTCTGTCTGCATGTGCTTGCTGAAAGGGAACATTGCTTTGAGTGGTGCCAGGTGAAATTACGGATTGGGTGGGAGTTGTACACTGTTCCTCTGAGGAATCAGCTGGTGTGGTCTGGCAGCTTTACTTGCTCAAGGAACAGGTAGAAAGAGCAGGGGAGGATGGAACACTGTAAAGGCAAAAACAAATGGGAAACTGAGGGGACTTTCCCCTTGGCAAAAGTTTAAATTCTATCAAAAATACCTTATTTTTGGGATTAAAATTAGGGAGGAAGGGAGGGATTTCTTTAGAATTTTTGTGTTTTATTCCTGGCACCTTCCCAACCACTGTATATTGAGAGCAGAGATGTGTGAGGATGAAGAGTGGGAATGGCTGAAATTGGATGGGTAAAGAGTGAAGTTAAAAAATGTACAAAGTTTGTTTCCAAGAAGCAAGAACTGAACATTTGTAGTTCCCTCAGCTTCTGAGAATTGAACATCAAGACAAAGGGGAAAAAACAGGAGAGGGTTAGGCAAAAGTCTAAGTATTAATGCACTTTGATCATGAGATATATTACAGCTGGACCTCCAAGACTAAAAATGTCAGGCTCCCATTTCAGTTATTCCTTCTTTTCACTTTTGCTCTTCTCTGTCTCTGTTTTGTGTTTTGTTTTGTTTTTTTACCTGTGCTTCGTGTAGTTTCTCTGTGGCTATGCATCCAGCACATTTGGCCAGTCGCCCTCGCCCACACCCACACCAAAGGTAAACTGAATACATGAGTTCCTCTGTTGTATACTCACCTCTCCTTGGCAAGGATTGTGCTTTACTCCTGTTGATTTATTCCTCTTCCTGCACTATCTATAGAGGATCCATTTCAAGTGACCAATGTGATGGAGAGCATTTTTACAGCTTGTTGAATAGGTACAGGTGTATGACCGTGTCACTTAATTCTAGGATTCAACTCAGAAGAACTTTGTAATGGTGGGAATTTGGTTTGGATAAAATCAGAACCAGGCTCAGCCAAAGTTTTTTTTCTTGGTATTTGAATCATTTTAAGTAACTTCAGATGGATCATCTGGGATTTGGCTGTTGTTTACCATGGTGACACCATTGGCTTCAGTGGGACGTTATTCCTCCAAACAACTGCAAATCTGGCCCTCTTTGGCACTTTTTGAGGCAAGACAGCTCACGTGCAAAGAGAGACCCCTGGATTGCATTTCTAAATGCCATTATTTTTGAAGGTGAAGGATTAGTTCTTGTTCAGGGGAGACCTCAGATACAAGCCATCAGAGACAAGGTAAGATGAAATTCTGTCAGGATCATCAAAACAGGCTTTTGGCACCTTTTTAGGTTTCTTCTGTTGCATCTCATCTGCTGACTGGTTCTGATAGCTTCCCAAACCTTGCTTACTAGATACTTGGCCATAAGGTATATTATATTGTGTGCTAAAGATTTTATGCTATAAGCTTTCTGACTCTGCTCACATTTCCACAATCCCTTGATAACCAGAGGATTAGCCTGCTTTTCAAAATTCAGATCCTTGCATGGGGCTGAATTTCATCCTTTTTTACTTCTGCAATATCTTGGATGTTTGGATTTGGAATTCCAATGAGGAGGATCTGACCCAAAATGACTGAAAGCCATTCATTCCAGAGGTGGACTCCTTCCCCTCTGTATCATGGTTAAAACTGTTTCAATTGGAATATATCACTGGGCCTTGCTCTAGAGTTGTAGCAAAAATGAAAGTCCTTCCTCAGTTAGGATACGAGATAGCTGGACAAGGGTATTGAGTGACAGGACAAGGGGAATGGCTTTAAACTGGAAGAGAAAAGATTTAGATGAGATATTAGGAAGAAATTCTTTACTATGAGTGTGGTGAGGCACTGGCACAGGTTGCCCAGAGAAGCTGTGGCTACTCCATCCCTGGAAGTGTTCAAGGCTGGGTTGGATGGGGCTCTGAGCAACCTGGTCTAGTGGAAGGTGTCCCATGGCAGTGGAGTTGGAAGTGGATGAATTTTAAGGTCCCTTCCAAACCAAACCATTAATGATTCTGTGATTCTATGGTGAGATTAAATCCAGGAGAGAAATGTGCAAAATCTGTTGGAAATGTTTAGGCCAGTTTTTTTCCTCTGAAGATGTCAACAGGAGATACAGGGAAACAGGAGTTTTGTTGTTGTCATAGTTGATCTTACAACTAAGCCTTATGTTTATAGGTTTTCTAATGAATAATAAATGTTCATATTTGTTAGACACTGAGGTAAAGGTGGAACAGCCAAGATAAAAAAGATTTCTCATATATATACACATATGCATGTCAATAAGCTTGTAGTTCAAAGTAGTGATACTTGGCACTGTTATGTAGCCCATGTCAACTTTGCATTGGAAGGCACTTTCCAGACTGTACGGCCTTTAGGAGAGAGACTGTCTCTTCACTATATGACACTGCAGAATGAGGTGGCCTCAGCTTTCAGTGGTCACCTGAAGGCCACGCCAGTGACATTTCATATAAAAACATAACAAAGAAAAAAGCATCATTTTGCTCAGAAACTGCATGTCACATTGGCATGGCCCAATTTAGTGACCTTATAATCCTAAAGAGATGGGAGGATGGTCCTTTGTCCAGAACCTTTCCACAAAGTATTGCTGGTGATACATGCTTTGCCCTCCTTCCCCAATGCTCAAGTATTTCATCTTTCTGCATTTCCACTGAAGCAGGTTCCATCTCCTGATGGTGTTTCTGGTGCACCAGCAGCCTTCTCCTTCAAGGAGGAGAAGGTGCAGAGGGACAGAAGGAATAACTTGTACCATTTCTGGCTCAGTGACATTTCTCCTTGTAGCTGCCCTTCTCCTTGCCTTTTGTCTTGGTGTTACTGCAAACAGTATGTGTTTGCATCTCCAAAGTTCAGACTGACTTCAGATGGCAGAAAGAAGCAGAACTGAAGCATGTCCAGATGTCATCCTGGTCTGCACATCATTCTAAACTCTCTTCTGCATGCTCCTTCTCTGTAAATCATCTAATTCTCTTCTTTTTCTTGTTTTTCTCTTCTGGTCTTTGAGTCTTTTCCTCCTTTGATGTGGAATACAGGCTAAGTGCCCCAGTCTGGGGTACAGCACCTATGAATCCTGCTCATCCTTCCCCATGGCACAAAGGTCTCATCCTCCCTTCTACTGGGCTTTGTATGGACACAAGTGAAGAGAGAGTCTGAGTCCCAAAGATGTTACAGACTCAGAGTTTGAAAGCTAAGAAGTCTTTGGCCAGGGAAAAGTAGAATATATCAGCCCTTTCTCCATCAGGCTACAGGGACTGGGTCTGGTTTTAGCTAAAAAATTTACTGCTCTGCAGCAAATCCTCTATTTTCAGTGCCTTGCTAGGCTGTGTTGACAGGATGCTCCACTCCTTTTTTGAGGTCATTTTGTTGAAGTAAGGGAAGAGGTGTGATTCTCTCCAAGCTAGTGTTGAGGTGAGGCAGAAGGAACCACAATTACTTGAGTGGTGTCACTCATCCCTGAAGGAGGAAGCTGATGCAAAACACTTGTCAGAGTATTCATTGTGTATCTGAGAGCCCAAATAGTGCCCACAGGGCTAGTGCCCACTATTGAGAGGGGTCTGTGCATGAAAGTCAGGCCCTGAGATGTCATCCCTGAATGGGATGAGGTGGTCTCGACAGGGGGAGCCCAGACCACTCTGACTATTTGGACAGGAAGACAAGCTGCTCTCTGGTCACTGTCCCTTTCTTCCAACCCCTCCCAGCAAAAAGCTCTCAGATGTAAGGATGGAGATGGCACCACTGCTTTTCACCAGATCTGGATGCATACAGGAAAGAAATGCAAGGCACCAGCAAGCTGGAGAGGCATTTCTTGCTGTCTGGGAGCAAACCACTCATGCATTCCCTCGTAAACCCTTATAAAAAGTCTTGCTCCCTTCCTAATACCATGGCTTAAAAATGATCTCTCCCAGCCAAGCCCAAATTGACTAAAATTTGGCTAACATACAGTTGTTTCCAACGGCCAGCCCTGCTCCTGTTGCTGCTTCTAACCCCTGTGGCTATCCCTCCACATCTCAACAGAGGTGACCTCTTGTGCATAATTAGCAAAGTGATAAGAAAACATTCATCAAAGCCTTTCAAACCAGGATTCTTGCTGAAACAGGCTTTTCCTCAGAAAATCTGTGACAAAACATGAGCATCAGACTCTACAGTGCTCTGCAGGTAGCAGCTGTATCCGTTAATTACTCCAGATTTGTTGGCAGTTTGTCCTTCTGGGGAGGATTTTGCTGGGAGAGATCACTGGTAGCCCCCATGCTCTTCTTGACAAGCAGGCCAGGTTTTTGTGGTGTTTGCATGAGCTGGGTTTTCTCTTGTTAGAATTCCATGATGACTTTGTGTTTTTCTTGATTGGGTTTGTCTCAACATCACATCCAACCTGAGTTGTGTAAACTCCCTCTTCATGGCAAAAGGGTTGGACTAGAGGGAATTTATAATCCCTTCCGATCCAAACTATTCTGTGATTCAATGGAATTCCTCAGTTTTGGGGGGTGGGAATGTTGAAGGCCATTAGTGCTATGTGATGAAGCACGTGTAAAGATTTTAGCAAAATTAGAAATAAACGCAGCAACAAAAATATGCAAATAAACACTGCAAAACATGGCAGCAAGGCCAGTGTAGATGACGATTTTGTGACTCCACATGTGGCTTGACCACCTGCAAATAAGAGGAGGTTTGGAGGAAAAATGCATTAAAATCCTGCTGGAATCCTCCCTTTGGGAATTCTCTGGCCATCAGGTCATGTCACAGGTCATGTCACATGTTCACCCTGTTTTTAATTCAGAGGGAGCTGCCTCCTGGTGCCAAACTTTTCCTCCAACCCTCCTGCATTACCTGCTGCCCCACAAAGGCTCCCCGAACACCAGACCTCACAGGACACACATCTTCACTGTGACTGATGTGTAATGAGCTCAGGTAATAGTGGCTGGCACATGAAAGCAGCTAGGGACTTCATTTGGAGGTGGTTTAACAAGGTTTTCCCAGAGCAGGGAGAAGGGACTATTAAGGGAAACATATATATTCTCATTTGGAAACACTTGCCCCAAAATAGGGATTAGGTTATTAATTTGGCCAGGCAAGCTAAACCAAGAAAAATACTCCAAATCATCCTGATTCATCCTGAATAATCACCTCATTTAGTCTAGTTAATCTTCTTTTCCAAAAGCAACTCGAATCTGTGGTAGTACAGGCTGAGGAATCTCAGCAGCAGTTTCTGAACTGTTGCAGAGTCACCCTGCAGCAAGCATTCCCCTGGATTATATTTTACCCTAAATGGGTCTCTGGTTCTTGTTCCAGGGAGAAGGAGGATCTCAGCCTGACACAAGGAACCATGACAGAGGGTTTGGCATGCCCGTGCTGCAACCCATGGGGACAGGGAAGCCCATGCTGCTCCTGAGGAGCATCCCTGGGCAGATGCACTGCCCCAAGCTGTAATACAGAGAATTTTGATGGCCCAGAAGAGGCTGTTTGCTCTTCTGGGCACATCTTCCTCATGGCTCTGCATAGGGAAGATGGGTTTTCCAGTCACAGAGGGAGGTTCAAGCAGGAGAAATTAAATCACGGCACTTTTCCTGCCTGCACAGAGCCGTATGGAGCAGGCTGCCGGAGCCCGGCCATTGCAAGTTCACAGGCTCTGCCCTTCCCCTCTCCTGCCACAACTTTCAGCCACCTCTGGCCCCACTCCCCGCTCCAGCCCCGGCTGTTGCAGGACGTTCCTGGGGACGTGGCCAGAGGGGAAAGGCACTGTTATCCTTTCATTTCCTGAGTGCACTCCGCTGCGGTTTTGCAGGGAGCAGAGACAAGGAAGCGCTCACCGACGCTCAGCAGCCAGTTCAAGCGCTCCCTGGAGCTGTTGATGAGGACTCTCAGCGTGTGCCAGCCCTTTTTTGTCCGCTGCATCAAGCCCAATGAGTACAAGAAGCCCATGGTAAGTCCTGCTTTTCTCTCCTGGTTCCTTTTTGTAGGAGACTGCCCATGGGGTCCTTCTGCCCTAGAGCTACCGCCAAAACTCCTTTGGGCATCAGTGGAGTCAGGATTGACCCTGCGCGCTTAGAAAATCAACCCGCAGCCTGTTGAGCAAGCAACAAAGTCACAAAAGGGTTGGCAAAATCAGGCACTTGCTTTGCAGTCCAACAGCACCCCAAAACTTCTCGCTGGGGGTAGTTCCTGACTCTGCCTTTCTTCCCAAGGACGATGTCAAGGAATTCACCCTGGAGCCCTTTATCCTATAGGAAATGCCTCTCTTGTTTCCATAGGGGGTAGTCTCCTTCCTGCCAGAGACTTCAGCCAAGCCATGGGTTTAGTTCTGTGGCAGAGTTCAGTGCTTTCTAAAAATCTTCTTCCCGTGGGTGTTTTCCTGAAAACCTTTGCTCCAAATGGATCCCCCTTATTTTAAATCCTGTTTGATCCTTTCCACTGCCTTTCTATTTTCTTCACCAATTACAAAAGCATGGTTTTAAAAATAGAGGAATAAGGAGGCAAAGTAGCACAGAGGAAATACGAGAGGAGCTGTCTTGCTCCAATTCACACTGGTTTACTTCAAAAGCAATGAACACTACGGGAGCAAACTTTTAGGAACAAATGAAAAGGAAGGACAGGACTGTAAATCCCCCTGGCTACCATCTGCTCATGGAGGGGACTCCGAGTTTTGCAGCAGAAGGCAGGTGATAGGGTGCGTGCTGTACGCCCTGATCCCACTCCCCACACCTTGCAGGATCAGACACTGATGCTGTAAGCAGCCACTGTTACCTGCTCACCAGACTTAATAGTGTTACTGCTTGGAGAGAAAGAGCTTTATTTAATAAATAAAGTTAATCTAGCCAGAGCTGGGGCTTTATCTGAAGTCAGTGTCTGCTAGCAAAGCTCAGCTGAGTGTAAAAAGGCAGAAAATACTGAATTTCAGAGCCATTACGTACAAGCAGTGTTTGCTTGAAACTTATATTCAGTGAACCTAATATGATGCAGAGCAAACGGTTTGGTGGCTCTCTCAGATCATTCTACTGTGCTCTTATCCTGGTTTTGGTGAGAGTAAAAAGGCACCTATTACCCTGTTAATGGAATATTCTGGGTAAATATTTAACAATATGTCTGATCTGTGATTATCATCTGAGCAGAGATCAGAACAAGACCTTTTTGAACATAGGTGATGTTGAAAAATAGGTATACATCCTGAACTGATGTTAGCAAATTATTCCAAATGCCCTGACTCTGAGCTGTTTTTGCACCTGGATGTCTGGATTCAGTCTGGTCTTTTGTGTCCTGCATAGGAAGTCTGTATTTCATTAGCTCTTGTAAGTGCTAAGCCAAAAGTCTCTGTTCAACCTATTTGTCTACAAAACTTTCAGTGGGACATTAAAACAGCTCCAAGTTTGAAAGAATTAGACAAAGAGAAATTTATCTGCCCATTAAAGAAATGAGTGGGTGAGCTAACACTGAATCAGAGACTGCAGTGTGATATGAAATGTGATTTCTTGCTAAACTTAATTTTGGCCTTGGTTTAATAATCCAAAGGAAAAGAAATCCCAGATAAAGGCATACAGAGCTGTTCAGAGTGACTGCAAAAGAGAACATTGTCTGAGAGATCATTTTCTGTCCCTGCCTTTGAAGGAAAACGTACTGATAGTGATAGGAAATGGGATAGCGGAAGTGAAAGGTCAGTGGAAAGTCCTGACTGTTTGTTACTTTATGTTATTCTAAAACTTTTACTTCCTTCTAAAACGTGCTTTAGAGGGGAAAAAACCAGTTTGTATCAGGATGCTGGCTGGAGTTCTCTGGGTCTGTACATCATCCCATGCTGTTGCTTCTGAGTATTGTTCTGTTTAGTCCAAGAAAAAGGCGTGGGATGAATTAGATAACAAACCACGCAAAGAAAATCAAAACTGTCTCCAGCAGTCTGTACCTTGTCGGGCCCTTGTGCCAGGAGCGCATAGTTGCCCGTAAGTACAATGAACTAGCCCTGTGAGATTTGCAATCAAACCCCTGTGTCCTGTAACCTCCCCAGCTGTTTGATCGGGAGCTGTGTGTCCGTCAGCTGAGGTACTCAGGGATGATGGAGACCATCCGCATCCGCCGGGCTGGATACCCCATCCGCTACACCTTTGTGGAGTTTGTGGACCGCTACCGGGTGCTCATGCCTGGGGTGAAGCCAGCGTACAAGCAGGTGAGAATCCTCTTTCACAGGTAATGATTGCTCTCTGCTGTGGAATCTCTAGAGATATTTACGGGTTGTGCATCCTCTCCAAAAACAATTATGCAACATTTGATCCCCAGGAGTCACAGCGGTGCTCTGGGCTTTCCTAGTGAAGGAAAAATGGTTACAGGGCTGGCAGGGACAGGTAGCCGTATTCAGCCAGTCCCTCTCACTCATCTTAAACAAGGTGACGGTAAAGCCCTTAGAACATCATTAGCAGAAAACTGCAGGATTTGGCACCAGAAAAGGGAGGAGCGATGGGTGAGTCTGGTCCTGGTGAATTCCAACCCCATTTCTATCAGGGTGACCTGCGTGGGACATGCCAGCGCATTGCCGAAGCGGTGCTGGGGAAGGATGATGACTGGCAGATTGGCAAGACAAAGATATTTCTGAAGGTGGGTGGTTCTCCACATTCCTCCTGCCATCTTGGATCCTTGCCTCTGGAGGCGTGTCCTACCATTTCCTTTCCATCACAAGACATGACCCTTTTCCATGGTCTCTGGGCTGCGTGTCAGTGGGTAGAACCTGGGTTAAGGCAGAACATTTGGGGCCAGTGTAGGAGCAGCAGGCAGGACAAGTCCTGACACTGTGCCAGCATTGATGCATTCACAAATCCATACTGCCAAAAAAGTGGTCACATCCAGTGCACAGCCTTTTCCCTCCTGGGTTGAGTCATTCAGCTTCCTCTCCTGCCTTCACCCAAAAGGCACAGCAGCAGGAGGGATGCCCATGCAGAGCCACGCAGAGAGGGACATGAGCCCAATAGGCTGATTTTGCTTTCTGCACATCCTTGTGCAACCCAAGATGTGCCTACAGTCTCCTTTTCTGCATCAGTCCAGCTGACACAGAGCAGTTCAACACTGCAGGTGCCCTGCAGCCCCATACACATTCATCTTTCCTAACAAACCCATTCCTGTGCTGTTCTGGGAAGATGAGGCTTCTCTTGAGCAAAAATCTCAACGATAAACCCTGACTGCTTATACCTAAGTTCACCCCCAAATCCCACTGCCAGCACAAACACCCCCATCTCTTCCCCAGAAGTTGTTCCCACTAGTTGCTCTTTCCAGAGCCTGTTATCAAGATATCACAGCTGTCAGGACAGGAAACAGAAATTGGGAGGCCCCAAAGGGCCGCAGGAGGTTGAGCAAAGCAGGAAATGTGTGGAACTGCCTCTGCTGCACCCAGTGTGGCATGGCTCAGCTTGCCATGACTGGGAAATAAAGCTGAATCGAACACAACATGGGAGGAATCAGAATAAAGCTTGGATTGGTGCATCTGAAAGCCTCAGGGCAAAGGAAATTCAGTGTTTCAAGGAGCTGGTTTTTTCCTTAGGGTAGGGAGGCATTGCAGTCTCGGCTAGAAGAAGTGATGGGACCCAGGCAGCGTGGAGTTTGCTTACAAACCTCTCCAGTGCTCCTAGGAACTGCTCCCATGGCTGAGAGCACGAGGAGGGAGCTCTGCAGGGAAATGCAATGTAACTCCATTGTTTTCAGACTGTGAAGTATTGCATTTGCAGCTTCTGGATGACCTGGTGCATTTGGGAATGAAGACTATAGATCACTAGGGTTTATGTTAGGATTTCCCCAGTGAGCAGGTTGGGTAACACTTGGGATGTAAAATGACCCAAGAGTTTATTTTGAACAACTGTCCTGGAGAAGGGTCTTGTACAATCCTCTCCTGCCACATGACAAGCAGAGGGAGAGCTTGAGACATTGGTGCTGTTCTGCTGCCTCCCACAGGACCACCATGACATGCTGCTGGAGATTGAGAGAGACAAGGCCATCACGGACAAAGTCATCCTCATCCAGAAGGTGGTCCGTGGCTATAAAGACAGGTAGGTATGAACCCCACTGCCAAACGGGAGGTGCCCTATGTGGGAAGCTTCATCCAGCAAGTGGCTTCTGGATCTGCTGTGCCCAGATGACCAGAGGGGACCCTGATGTGTTGGCACTCAAGTGCAGCAAGTACTGGAGGGAAACAGTAGAGGAAGCAAGAGGATAACTGTGTTATTTGCCTCAAACCTGGACATAATAGGACCTTCTGTCCCTGTTCAGTGCCGTCTTCAGGGGATGTGGTGTTTGCTATGACAGTGCAGCAGTGGGACTCTGAGCCTGCTGAAGGCAACACTAAGACTCCAGTCTGTGGAGATCGCCACAAGACTGCAGAGGGAACGCTGGGTCACCTACTGTGACTAAAGTTGCTCTCCCCATGGCCCAAGGGGTTCAGAACTCTTCCCTTTGCAACCAAGTTTCCAGACATTGGAAGAGGACAGGTAGCTCATGGCACCATTGTGGATGAAGAAGGGGAGCTACAGCCAAGGACAAGCTTCACCTATGGAGGAGGGACAGTTCTTGGGGTTTTATGCTCTTTGATTGTCCAGTTGTCTCCATGTTGTCTGCAGGTGGACTCAGGTCAGGCTGAGAAGGACTGTAGGAGCAGATAGGGATAGCAGGGTGGTGCTGGTGAGGTTTGCTCTTGGTCATTTGAGTGGGATTCAATCCATTTTCAGGTGCTAGAATGAAATGGGAAGGACATATAGGGAAGAGATTTTAGATGTGAGAAGAAGGTGCAGGCCTGGGGGAAGGAGGGAACCATTCCTAGCATCTCCTCCTCTTCCCATTCCCATAACCTGGCATAATCTGCCTGAAGAGACCTCTCAGAGAGAGTCCCTACAGATGTTTTTTGAAAGCAAGGAGAGCTGGGGAAGGAGACATTTTCAGGTCAAAAATGCAGTGTTTATTCCACCTGGACACTCAGGTTCAAATCTCCAAGAAATGAGGCCCAGGAGATGATGGTAACTTGTGGCCAAACCGGAGAGGCAAATGACTGCAATGCCTTTGCAGGTCCAATTTCCTGAAAGTGAGAAATTCAGTCCTGATGATTCAGAGATACTGGCGTGGACATAACTGCAGGAAGAACTACGGTGCTGTAAGTACGGGGGTGCTTCCTCACACCTCTGCCTTCCTGCCTCTTTCACGTGAGTTACACGTAAGGGTTTCCTGGTTCAAAATGTCCCATTGAATGTAAGAAGTGGTGGCTTTTATCAGTTGGAGCAATGAAAGGAAGTTTGCTCTTTTGCTTTGTCTTCTCACTGAAGAGACCACCTCCTAGCTGTTCTTTTGCCTGTGACTTACATGTTCATTGCACCAACTGATCATTTGGGGGTTTGCAAGTCTTCCCCTGGTTTCCAGATGGCTGGAAACACAAGAGCAGCCTCCTCTGAAAAATAGACTCCATCTCCATGTGGGACCATATTTGAGCTTCTCACCAACCCAGTCCATAGTCCTCCTCTCCCCCTTTTCCAGCTGGTTCTGAACGCAACAGCAGGGTCTTTTGGGAAGTATACTGGGGTCTAAAGTATCTCAATATAATCCTGTAAGCCTGCAACTTGATAGAATTAGCCACTTTCCAGGCTAGCTAGGATGCGGCCTCCTGCCATCAAACAGCATCTTGACTGTCAAGCAGGAGGTTTGCAGATGCTGGACCTCCATAGGAGCAACCCTCATGGTTTGTGGTTACCTTGGGGTGACCAACCCAACATCCTGAGGCCTCTCAAAGGCTCAGTGGGGAAGAGACTGTGTTTGTCCTTCATGGGCTTTGACACAATGCAGCAGCCAGAGGGCTTCGTTTCTCCACCCTTTTGGAGAACCTCCCTCCAGAAGGTTTGCTGGCATGGGGACTGATTTCAGTGGCTATTATTTACAGCTGTGCAAGCAGGAGATTAGCAATAGAAATCTGCTTACGGTGGATGAGCCCCTGGCTGGCTCATCCTGGGGTGGTTTCATCCTGCTCCCTCTTGCAGATGCGGATTGGCTTCCTGAGGCTGCAGGCCCTGTACCGATCCCGCAAGCTTCACAAGCAGTACCATATGGCTCGCCGGCGGATCATCGAGTTCCAGGCACGATGCCGGGGCTACCTGGTCCGTAGGGCTTTCCGCCACCGCCTCTGGGCTGTCCTCACCGTCCAGGCCTACGCCCGGGGCATGATTGCCCGAAGGCTCTATAAGCGCCTCCGAGGGGAAGTAAGTACCATGGAGGAGAAATGGAGATGAGGAGAGGGGAGAAAAACATGTTTCTGCATCATGTCTTCTTGGGATCCATTTTTAAAGGAAAGAGAAAATCCAAAAATAATTAGATGCCTATTCAGAAAGGCTCTTCTATTTATTCCCACAGTATTATCGACGCCTGGAAGCAGAGAAACTTCGGCTGGCAGAAGAGGAACGACTTCGAAAGGAGATGAGTGCCAAGAAAGCCAAAGAGGAAGCAGAAAAGAAACACCAAGTACATGGGGACTAATGTCTTTCTGGGGTTCTGTCTGTCCAGGAAATAGTTTTGCTCATTTGAGGGGCAATGACAAAAATATCTAAGGGATTTCTGCCCTGCTTGAGTGGTTTGTATTAATTCTCTAAAGTACTCTGTGCTCTATTAGTTTGAAGCTGCTCCAGAATTTCTGATTTGCTGCACAGGAATGCCAGAGATTATAGTTATTATTCACTTGCTTTTGCTATTGTATAAAGGGGGAACTAGGACACTCTGTGTGTGTGTGTGTGGACATGCAGGGCTGTTGTATAAAAGAAAAAATTGAGGCCAGTGAGAGTTTCTGTGCATGGACCAACACCCCTAAACAGGCACTAAGGAATGGGGAAAATGCATTGCTTTGTCCTTCTACAGTTGGGAAAGTGAGACATGGACTGTCACTGATTTGCTCCAAGTTATGATACGGGCATAGTGCCCTAAGCACCAGGCAGCCTGTCTTCTAAAGCCAGGCCCTGTGGAACTTACTGCCAGCTCTTTGGAAGGAGCAGTTCAGTCATTGCACTTGTCCTTTTGCAGGTACGCCTGGCCCAGCTGGCACGGGAAGATGCAGAGAGAGAAGTAAAGGAGAAAGAGGAAGCACGTCGGAAGAAAGAGCTCTTGGAAAAAATGGAGAGAGCTCGCAATGAGCCAGTGAACGACTCAGAAATGGTGGACAAAATGTTCGGATTCCTGGGGACAACCTCCTCCCTGCCTGGCCAGGAAGGCCAGGCACCCAATGGTTTTGAGGTACTGGAGATGTACAGGAGCTTGGCTATTCCATGAAAGGCATTAGCAAAACATTAATAGGTCAAGGAAGAGTACAGCAATAAAAAAGTATGTCTCTGAAGCCTTCCTTCAAGGCCAGGCTCTCCTGCATTGTGCTGTGGCTGGAGATGAGCAGGCAGACTGGCAGCTTTCCCTGGGACTACCAAACGGAGGAGAGCAGTAGCACTATAAGGTCATCAAGGACCTGTCGCCTTCGAGATCTTTCCTTTTCAGTTCATCACAGCTCATGCCATTTAGCTCTTAGATGCCCTTTCCCCATGTGGGAAGGAGTGGGGACATGCTTGTTACTTCTACTGCTCTGGGGACATTCCTGGGTACAGGCATGTCCTTTGGACCTTGGGCTTTGCATGGGCTCCAGAGCTATATTCCATGTTTTCCCTCCATCTGACTTTACTTTTTGGGATAGAAATCAGACTGACAGAAAATTCAGGCCCAAAGGAAAATGGCATTTTGATTTCCAGAGCCATGCTGAGTATCTGACGTGTCCTTTTGCAACAGGATCTGGAGCAAGTCCAGAAGGAGCTGGAGGAAGAGGACCTGGATGCAGCATTGCCTCTCCCTGAGGAGGAGGAGGAAGACCTCTCAGAGTATAAATTTGCCAAGTTTGCTGCTACGTATTTCCAGGGCACAACAACGCACACATACATCCGCCGGCCTCTCAAGCAGCCTCTGTTGTACCATGAAGATGAAGGAGACCAGTTGGTGAGGCAGGAGATGAAAATCCTTGAGCAGGGCTGGATGGGTTGGAGCAAGCCTGGGTAACCCTCCAGCAAAAGGGTACCAGCAGTTTCCATTTGGGATACACTCATCTGCTGCACATGTGTCCATGGCCACTGTCCCACCAGCATGCTTTGAGAGCTGGTAAGACAGTGAATATTAGAGAGATGGAACATTAGAGAGGAGGGTCCATCTCTGTACCTTGGTATTTGTGTTAAGACAGTGAGGTGCTCTGGGCTCAGGGCATGAGCAATGGAAACTGTTGTTTGAGTACCATTTGTAAAGCTTCTAGCGAGCTGGAAAAGTTGCTTCTTACCTTGTCATACACTGCCAGTGTATGAGTGCACTCGTGCATATGTCATACTCTGCCAGTGCAGAGCTATAAGAGAAGAATACTTGTCCCGTAACCAGCAGTACAAGAGCAGAAATTGATTGATTCTGCATGACCGTAATGCACATTACATTATCCATGAACTTGCCTTCACTGTGGTTCTCCTTCCCCTCTGTAGTGGGTTAGGAGCTGCCAGTCTCTGCCCCTTGATAAGGCTGGCATCTCATACTCAGAAGCAAACCCCTGGTAGGGTTCACAAATACATTCATGGTGGCATGAACACAGAGTCTGAAGGTGTGGTCGCAGCCAGCAGCCTACCCAGCATGCTCAGAAGGGACATGTGCTGCAGGCAAAACTTCATGTGTGACGCAGCGAAGTGTTTTGTCTGCTGCAGATGTACAGAGAGACCGCGGTGGGGTTCCTGATGGATTCAGCATGGCTGCCCTAGTGTAAGCTAATGGAGTGTAACTTGCCTTTCAAATAGGCAGCACTTGCTGTATGGATCACTATCCTGCGTTTCATGGGAGACCTCCCCGAGCCGAAATATCACACAGCCATGAGTGATGGTGGTGAGAAGATACCAGTAATGACAAAAATCTATGAGACTCTTGGGAAGAAGACCTATAAGAAAGAACTGCAGGCTCTGCAGGGAGAAGGAGAGGTAACTGCTGCAACTGTAAAAGAGATGTTGCTATTTTCAGGTGTTGGATATTGAAATGTGTTGGATAGAAACAACTTGTGGGGTTTGTGGCAGTCAGTTTGTTGATTTTATTTGCACTTGTGCTATGAAGGGAGAATTGCCTGTGTGTCAGGTGTTGATCCTGTCTGTTCCTCCTAGGGAGAACTGAATGTCCAGCTGAATGTTCCCCAATACAGGAAGTGCCCTGGTACCTCTCATGGGACTTTGATCTCTCTCCTTCACCCCACAGGGCTAAAATACAAGGAGGGGATGCAATGTCCTGTGTTTCTTATTTGGGGATTTCCTTTTGATCTGTCCTGAGTCAGACTAAATTAAAAATGTGCCCTTAATCTTGGAGCAGGAAGTAATTAGTTAACAGGAGATTAAACTGTGGAAATAAAAAAAATTTAAAAAGTAAATCCCTACTGCATCCTGAGTGCCTTCTGGGTATCACTGGAGGACTTCATCTTAGTATCCTTCCCAGACAAAACATTGTTCTCGATAAATCAATGTCCACAGTGCTGCTACATTTTTATCTTTGGCAATTATTGCATGAATGAAGCATCTATTGCTTTATTCAATAGGACAAGATATTCTCTGCTACTGGCATCTTCTGGATGTCATTGTTTAATTTTCAAGAAGTTTTCTTGAAAAATCTCCGCAGCATTTGCAGAGCTAAAACTAGCAAATCTCCTTGTTCTTGGAAATGATGATGCCATTCAGCACTTCCAGTGGATTACCTGAGGAGAGTAGCCTCAGGATCATAATTGTGTAAAAATATACACCAAGAATCACCTTTCATTCCTTCTACCCACAATTGCTTCTTCTTTATTACAAAAAGGCATATTTTGACCAGTTGAGATATCAGGTAGTACAGAAGAGAAGGACGATTTAAGCTGTCCTTTTTCTCTGTGGTTACATCATCTCTTCACAGTACAAAAGATGCCTGAGTGAAACGATATGCAAATCCAGGTTTACAGCACCAACTCATGTTTATAATGGATATAAACCATCACAGCCACAGGACTCAAAGTGTCGATTGGGTGTGAATCATGGTCTTTTCAAAGCTGTTTAAATGGGGAGAGGTTAACTGGGTCCAAAAGCTTGCTATAAAAGTAGAAAGCCAGCAAGTAATTTGGTGATATATAGTCAGTGCCTGGAGCTGTCCCACATCAAAGGTATTCTTATGGGAAACCAGATAGAACACAGGGCTGGTTAAAAGTTATGAAACCACAGTGGGTAACTATCCACGCATCCCTGGCTAGATGGCTTCCAGTTAAAAACCTACTGTGCAAATGGCTTGTCTCAGAGAGTGGTCTTGCTCCTCTCATTCCCTCTGTCATACAGCAGAACTGGGTGGATATGGGTTAAGCAGGAATTAGCCATGTATTCAACATAAGTTTTTTCATATGTTCCCAGTATATAATTTTGATCTGAGGGAAACTTATTGATTAGAGAGTATCTACAAAATTCATAGCCAGACCAGGGTTATCAAGGGGCACAGGAATATGGGTCTAGACTTCTGGTTCCCACCAGCCTCTGAAACATCTCACTGTGTGCTTAGGATTAATGGTCTTTTGCAGGAGCTCAGGGCAGGCAGGGAGAGCACTTGTTCAGCACTTGCGTCTCACCGCTTTGCATCCACCCCTCTTGCTTTGCAGAGTACTCACATTGATGGGCACAAGAAGAACAGTGTGCGGCACAAACTGGTCTCCTTAACACTCAAGAAGAAATCCAAACTGACGGAGGAGGTGAGGGGAGACGCTTGGCCGCCTGGCAGCACAAGTGCCGTTGGACTGTCTGCAGCCCTCTCTGACTCTCTTCTGCTTTTCCCTAGACAACATAGAACTAGCCCTCCTCTGGGTTTGGCGCTACCTGTCTCTCTGCCTGAAAGATTTAAGGAGTGTTTAAGGGGAAAGGTTGGCTTCCCGTGTCTCCTTGAGTCATTCTGCACCTCGCGCCGGCCTCCCCTCGGCTCCTGTTCTCCATCCATCCAGCACCTTCCCTCCCCTCTTTCACAGCCCTCCATCCAGCTGCCGATACCTCTCACCACTCTGTGATGGTCTGAATGTTATCCCTGCTTTTAGTTTCCTGCCCTGTACCATGGCATAGATAGCAGAGGTGGGGTCTCCAACAGCACTCTCCCATCCTCTGCTCCATTCCAGTGCCAGGGACAAAACTCCCCATGGGAGCAGTTACCCCAAGCTGAGAGCTTTTAAAAAATCCCATCTCAAAAGAGTGAGGAATGATAGATCTTTCAGGTGGAGGTGATGGAAACAATTCACAGACTGCCCGTTTCCAGAGCAGGCACCATCTCACCTGGCTATAGCTGCCTGAAAGCATGAAGTTTGCTCGGTGAGATACTCCCTTAAAGCTCAGTGGAGAGAAACAGGACCCAATCCAGCTCCCCGTACTTGGCTCTGAACACACCCTAGAAATGTTCGTCTCTCTAAATGGAGATGGGGCTGACTACCTGAGACAGCGAGCTGGTAGGCAGGCAAATGCCATCCTTGTTTTCACAATCAGCGCCATGCTTATGCATTTTCAGCTGCATCATTAGCATGGGGAATGGGTCCGTTTTGCCAGTTAAAACACTGATGATTATTTTAATATGATTAAGTTAAAGGGACAGGACCTCCTTGGCAATAAGATGGGTTTATTCCAAAGACCTTTGGTGGCCCTCTTCCAGCAGCAGGACGAGCTCAGAGCTGGGATGCAAAGGTGCCATTGTAGGAACCCTGGGAAAAGGCCAAGCAGGTGGAAGTGTGACTAGACAGGGCCATTTTTAATTTCACCCATACATGATTAAAGCCAACACAGTCAAACCCTCCCACTGCTGTTAAAATCCTATACTGGAGAACTTCTGAGAGCCCTCCTTGCTGGTGGAGGAGTCCTCCTGGGGGAGCACCACACACTTGGGATGGGGGTGGGGGGGACACAGTAACTGGCTGTCCTGAAAGAGACCAATATGTCTGGTTGGCAGGTGACAAAGAGACTTCACGATGGTGAGTCCACGCTGCAGGGTAATAGCATGCTTGAAGACCGACCCACTTCCAACCTGGAGAAGCTCCATTTCATTATTGGTAATGGCATCCTCAGGCCAGCCTTAAGGTTAGAAATCAAGACAAAGGCATGAACATGCCATTCTTTTCATTCCTTCTTCCTTGAGCATTTCTTGAGCTATTCAAACAAGCTTGATACTGTCTGCAGCTTTACAAAACTCTCGTTTTATAATTTTTGTGGTTGCGTTGTATAATGCAGGCTGGGCTGGATCATGTTCCTTACTGTCCATATCAGGCCCAGTGGAAAGAACATGCAAAGGGATTCAAACATTTCTGAAAGTCCTAATGACACTGGATTGGTTTTATTAATGCTCACTCTTGTTCCTCACTCCTCCATTTGACCATTATATCTCTTTTGTTCGTGTGAATATTTTTAATGGTCTGCTAATGAAAACTCAAAATCATTTCAGCTGCTAAATGAAGCATTCAAAAATTGTGAAGTGTCAAATGAAGGCCACTTGCACATCTTTGGTTTAGCCAATTTATGTGTTTAGGTTTATTAATAGAAATGAATTAATGTTAAATAATTCCTCTGATTTTTTTTCTGTCTAACTTTTAATTATTTTTTTATTCCTGTTGTAGGGATGAAATCTACTGTCAAATATGCAAGCAGCTGACCCAGAACCCATCCAAAAGCAGCCATGCTAGGGGTTGGATCTTGATGTCCCTATGCGTGGGATGTTTTGCTCCTTCTGAGAAATTTGTGAAGGTAAATTCTAGATGACATTTGTCTCATGAATTATCTGCCAATACATTTTCTTTTCCACTCATGGGATCAGCTTTTCTCTTGGGTTTCACAGTAGAGGGAATCCCAGTCTTTGCCACGAAATTCCTAAGGAAAGTTTGCATGATCCCAATTTCAATGTCTAAATGTGAATTAGATGAGTCACCCCTGAAAAGTGACTCTCCCTTTCCTGTGACTCTAAAGGTAATGTGGACAACCAAATTAGATGGTGCCTCCTGCACTGTAGATGTGTGAAGATGTGATCAAGTGACTTCTGGCAGGAAATTTGTCTGTGGGAGGCTGCAAGTGGAATCTGCACAACCAGAATAGCCCACATTTCTCCCCTGTTTCTCATATGCAAAGATCTGTTCATTCAGCATCTACTGGCTTTGACAGGATGACCTCAGGCATCCACTCTACCAGAACTGGCCAGGAATAGAACACAGCCAATTATGAATATTAATTTATACTAAAAAGAAACGCGCATAGAAAGGGGAGGATTTAATTTACATGGAGGTACATTTGCAAAGGTGCTCTCTGAATGATGCTACATTCCCCACCACGTGGCATATTGAAAACATCCAATTCCAAACAGCTGCATGAAATGACTTGTAATCCATCTTCAGCAGCACTGTGGATCAGCAGGACTGAAGTTAGTGGGAGATGCCAAGTGGCTGACACTTTTGAAAATCAGGTTGTTCTTTAAGGATTTTCTTTTCCTCTTTTCTGGGCAAAGTTCTGTTGCCTACATTTGAACACTCTGCTTTCCAAATGAGTTATAGAGTCATAGAATTGATTGAGTTGGAAAATATGTCTAAGATCAAGTCCAGCTACTACCAAGCCCACTGCTAAAGCTTATCCACATGTACCACTAAAGCATGTCCACAGGTGCCACATCTGCATGTTTTTTAAACACTTCCAGGGATGGTGATTCCACCCCTTCCCTGGACAATTTGTTTCAGTGCCTGACTGGAAATAAAGATGTTCTATTAATTTCCATAGATATCAGATTAGGTACTGAGTCTTCAGCACTGAAAAAGCTGAATCCAAGAATAGAAATGCCTCCTTCATCCCCAGGCCTTGTCAGTGTGAAATCTAATAAAGAAGATAAATCACTGGCAAAGTCGCAGAAAATTAAATTATGTGTGGAAATGAGATCTGAGAAGTATGGCACAGGAAGTTGTGTTGGTTTAAATCTTTAATAACAGAAGATTACTTTAGGACAGTGAAGCACTTATCAGAAATAATTTGTAAGTCGTTCTGGAGGCTCAGACATAGAATGACAGAATCACAGGATGATAGAATCACAGAGGCATAGAATATGTTGGGTTGGAAAGGGATCTTTATAAGTCATCTAGTTCAACCCTGCTGCCATGGCGGAGTTTCTTCCACTACACCAGATTGCTCAGAGTCCCATTCAACCCAGCCTTGAATGTTTCCAGGAATGAGGAAGACACAATTTTTCTGGGAAACCTGTTCAGTGCATTACCACCTCCACAGGAAAGAATTTCTTCCTTATGCCCAATCTAAACCCACCTTCTTTCAGTTTAAAGCAACTTCCCCTTGTCCTGTCATTCCATGACAGGAATTCCTTATTAAAAGTCCCTCTCCAGGTCTCTTGTAGCCCCTCTAGGTTCTGGAAGGTGCTCTAAAATCTCCCTGGAACTTTCTCTTCTCCAGGCTGAACAACCCCAACTCTCTCAACCTCTACAGCAGAGGTGCTCCAACCCTCTGAGCATCTTAGTGGCCTCCTTTGGACTTGCTGCAGCAGGTCTGTGTCTTTCTTGTGTTGGGGGTCCCAGAGCTGGATGCAACACTCCAGGTGAGGTCTGATGAGGGCAGAGCAGAGGGGCAGAGTTGCTTCCCTTGCCCTGCTGCCCACGCTGCTGGTGATACAGCTAGGACTGGTTGGCTTCTGGGCTGTGAGTGCACATTGATGGGTCATGTTGAGCTTCTTGTCCATGAGCACCCTCAAGTCCTTCTCCTCAGGGTTAGTCTTGATCCATTCTCTGCCCAGCCTGTGTTTGTGCTTGGGATTGTCCCAGCTCAGGTGCAGGAAATTGCTCTTGTCCTTGTTGAACTTCATGTGGTTCACACAGGCCCAACTCTTAAGCATGTCCAAGTCCCTCTGGATGGCATCCATTTCCTTTTATGATTCTGTCATTCAAAAGGATCAATTAGAACTGAACATTTTGAAAAAGATTTCACTGGTAATGAGGCAGGTCTTCAATATGTATTCCAGCTCCCAAATATGCAAGTTATGCTTTGGATCCCATTGGACACCTTTATCGCTTCATGTGCCGAGACACATTAGCACTCCTGTTCTTTGCGCCTTTCTTTCAACAAACAGTGGGCTTAGGTGGGAAGGTTGAGCCACAAGGAAGTAGGAATGTGAAAAAACTATGTAATTCCATAGTTCATTATTAGCAACAGAGTAATTAAAACTACATTTTTACATTGCATCGAATGCCTAGGATCATTTGCAACAGCTCTCATCCCTATAACCTGGCCGTATTACATAGGTACTTCATAGTGTTGCTGTAAGTTATGATTGACAGAGATACCTGTCTCTCTAGTGATGTTATTTATGGCTGACAGTGTTATAAAGCAGTCTGTGTTTCTGAAGGAACAGCTGTGTGTTATCATTCAGAGAATACTTTATCTATCTATAAAGTCTCTCAGAAAAATTTGATTTACGGAATGATTACTCTTACCTAGCATTTTGGCCAAGATGTTTGTGTAATATTTTTAAGTGTATTATCTTTCATATTGGGGAAATCACAGGATTTAATTTTCTCTACAATAATGTGGTTGTATTTTTAACATACACTGAAGTGCTTCAAATTCTGGTTTAGGCCGAAATGCAATTTAAAATCTGACTAAGGAAATACCTGTTTAAAGTCACTGTGAAAGATCTTTTGTGCTGGCAGCTAAGTGTTCTGACTGGCATTCACTTACAATTCCCCTGGATCATTATTTACACATCTTTTTTATTCACTCCCATCTTTTTGGCCAACACTCAAGAACATTTTATAATACATCTTTAAAATTCAAAGATAGAAATCAGTGGCAGCAATAGCAGGAACAGAAAAGCTGCTGCTCTGGCTTCAATCAAGGGCCTATCTAGTCTGGTATCTTACCTCCTCTGAGGCCACAAATGCACAGGAGAAGAACAAGGCAGGGTTGCAGACTGTCCTACTCTCTCTCAGCTTCCAGTGATGTGATGTAGGAACATCCAAGCCTGAGCATTATCACTGTCATTGGTCCCAGAGGGCTTTTCTCCAATAAAACATTACTTTTTAACCTTTGCAAATGCTTGGCCTCCTAAGCCAAAGGTCTAAACAATGTGTTCCCTGCTGCCAACAGTATTTAAGGAACTTTATCAACGGAGGCCCCCCAGGTTATGCTCCCTATTGTGAAGAGAGGCTGAGGCGGACATTTGCCAATGGGACAAGGACACAGCCACCCAGCTGGCTGGAGCTGCAGGTACGAGCCCCTCCATGTCCTCCCCAGGCAACTGGGGTTCAGGGTTTAAGCCTTTCACTGCCACAAGAACCACATCTTTGTCAGGACAGAATGGCGGGCAACAAAATGCCTATTTCTGTCAAGATTTTCAGATAATTCCAACAGATTGCATTCCTCGTACATCCTGGATTTGCTCCAGAATATGTTTGAGATCCATCTTTTTGGCTGCATCAATATTTGTAGATTAAATGTGCTTGAGAGTGCTGTTGGGCATTGAGGCCAGCTGGCACAGAGCAAGCCCTCGTGTGTTCTAGGAAACTGTCTCCCAGATAAAGGTGGCTGCAGGCAAACTGCCTCCTGTGAGTGGTCCCTGGGACTTGTTTGGGGATAATCATAGCTGGAACAGGCTGTTTCTGCAAAAATTGCTCTTTTTCTGTAGTGGTTTGCAAACATATACAGCTGTGCCCCAGTGTCCATAAGCATTCCCAGGCATGCTTGTATTTACTAAATTAGGCACCTTGATGACTGGCTGTAATAAATAAAATATATGTGACTTCCAAGTGCTTCCAGTGGCTGACTGTACATTATCCCATTAATAAATATGGTGTGGTAGCACTGAAAAGCAGCCAGTCACAGTGGGATCAGGAATTAGTAAGTGATTGCCAGAGTGGGGTGGAAGAGTATGCAGGTAAATAGTATTGAAATACACATAACATTATAAAGTTTGACTTTAATCCTTTAGGCAACCAAGTCCAAGAAACCAATCATGCTGCCTGTCACATTTATGGATGGGACAACAAAGACACTGTTGACAGACTCTGCAACAACTGCTAAGGAGCTCTGTAATTCTTTGGCCGACAAAATCAGTCTGAAGGACCGATTTGGTTTTTCACTCTACATTGCACTTTTTGACAAGGTATGTCAAGTTCTGTTCCTGAATAGCTGTGTGAAAGAAGGGAGAGGTTCTTCTTGCAGTCATATAACTTCCAGAAGGAAGAAGGATTATTTCTACAGGGCAAGTGTCAGCATGATTTTCACAATAAGAGTAGTCAAACTCTGCAGCTGGCGTATAGGAAAATCTCTCTCATTGGAGACAGGAAAATACAGAGAAACCCATTCAAAGATGCACTGTTCTGACCAGTGTGCTAGACCAGAAACCTTCAGAAATTCCTTTCCTCCTACATACTTATGTGATGCTATTCTCTTGCTCTCACTTAAGCTTATTAGAGAAGAATTTCCAGTAAAACAACCTACCTGGATTTTTATGCAAGAGAGCCAATTAAATTTAATTGGAAAGCTAACAGTTGAAATTAAGCTTCCAACTTGCCGTTCCTGCATTGGCATTTGACCTGATTTATTTAACATAAAACCACATCTTTTTTAGAAATTCTGTAAGAATAAAGGTGAGCATAAATGAGAGGGGTAAAACTTCATCAAGTGAGACAACAGCTGCAAGTCAATGAAACTGAAATATTCCAAGAGCTGCTGTATATGAGGATGAAGTATATTCTCACCTACAGATGTGGCCACCTCTGCCTCTAGGTGGAAAAGAAAATGGTTTATACTCCATCTGCTTCATCTTTTTTGAGGAGACATTCACCCAGGGATGCTAAGTCTGAGGGGATATAGTGCTTTAGGGGCTTCATGGCAGACCCCAATGAGAAGACAGATAAATTTCTGTAACAGGACAGGCTTTTTTATTCTGGGTTTTTCTGATGCTTAGCATGGTTGGGTCCAAGCCCATGACTTTGAAACAGTGTGTTTCAAAGCACAGTATGAATCAACAGTAGTTTAAAAATGGGACTATTGGCTTTGCTGATTCATGTTGATGCTCTCCTTTCAATCTGGATGGGAAACTAGAGCTCAGAATGGAATGGCTCACCCAGCCATGCTGCAGAACCATTCAATCTTGGCTGGCTAGAAGACATAGATACCTTCATTGCTTTGATTATAAAGGAAGCCTAGCTGAGAGACTCAAAAACAGATCTCTCTAACTAGAAAGGTCTGCATTTGGTCAGGTGGATGCCACATTTCCCTCTGCCCTGCCTAGGTGTCCTCGCTGGGGAGTGGCAATGACCACGTGATGGATGCTGTGTCCCAGTGCGAGCAGTACGCCAAGGAGCAGGGAGCGCAGGAGCGCAACGCGCCGTGGCGGCTCTTCTTCAGGAAGGAGATCTTCACTCCCTGGCACAACCCGAGTGAGGACAACGTGGCCACCAATCTCATCTACCAACAGATCGTGCGAGGGGTGAAGTTTGGGGAGTACCGGTGTGACAAGGTATGTGACCTCAGCAGCTCCCAGTCTGGCCCAACAAGTATCTTTGAGATGGTGAAATAGGTTACAGCAAAGGGGATGATAAATATTCCTCCCTGGACACCCATTAGCTTGGGCATTATGGTATTCATGTGGAAAACAGGAGCTACAGGAATCAGATCCTCTTGACTGGGCTTGGATGCTTCCATGTGCTGCATGAGCACTCTCTCCTGGTGAATTTTGGATGGGAGAATGAACAGGCACTTTGTCCATTCACCTCAATTTGGAGGGCCACAAGTAGTCTGTAACCAGATCACCAGACCAGGAGTACACAGCAGAACCCTGCTTGGTGAATCCTGCCAAGCGTTAGGCATGAGAGATGATTTGCAGAATACCCAGACCTCTGCCATGCAATGCAAACCCAGTAATGTTGCCATATACTGAACAGACACTGGCAGCATAAACTTACAGCATTAGAGTCTCTGGGAGCTTACAGAATTATTCCAGTGTCACTGAAATTAGCATTTCAGGAAAGATCAAAATCTCTGAAAATGCCCATCATGTTTTTTGGGTAGGATTTTTTGGAAAACAGCCAACTTTTTGTGGGAGTTGTGTGAGGTTTTTGCTTCTGTTTAAAATCATCCAGGTGTCAAATTGAAGACATCTCTCTTCCCCAACACCTGACCATTCTCCTGTGATCCAGTAGAATCCAGCTGCCTTGGAAACTAAATAATCTTTTCACATCTATATTGAATTAACTGCAGCTCTTTATCCTGTCGGCAGTCCTTCTCTTTCTCCCACACCTGCTGTTGCTCCTGGCCTCCTTGGGCTATTACCATTTCAGTAGCTCTATTGCTTCACACCAAGTGCTTGATATGCAGCTGCATTAAAGGATGTTTTACAGTTCTGCATTATGCACATGTGCAGTTGCTGGGCTTCCCAAATGTGGGAAATGATGGGCACATGTGGTTTTCAATCATTAAGCTTTGTCTGCCATAGCAAAATCACCCATTGCTGACTGCAGGCATCAGAAACAGACTAATCTGCAAAGAAAGGCTGGGGCAAATGTTGCGAGACAGTACAGTATTGTGTGGTGCTGGTCACTGAACATGTTAAGGCTTAATCATAGCTTTTAGCGGTCAATGTCCTGAAATTCAGATGTGCAAAAGCTTGCAAAAGGTGAAGTTCTGCCAAAAAGAAGCATCCCCACACAATTCTGTACTACACCCAGCCTCCACAACAGGCTCCTTGAGTGGTGGAGGATGGATGTTGTAATGACCTGATAACAGCATTAACTTGGTTTGTTTGGCTCCCACAGGAGGAAGATCTGGCAGAACTGGCTTCCCAGCAGTATTATGTGGACTATGGGTCAGAGATGGTACTGGAAAGGCTGCTAAATCTAATTCCATCCTATATTCCGGACAGAGAGATCACAGCTTCAAAAACGGTGGAAAAATGGGCTCAGCTCATTATAGCTGCACATAAAAAGGTGGGGACAAAAATCATCAGTCAAGGACCACATTGTGCTTCAGGTAGCTTCATGTGCCTTTTAAACATGTGTCAGACATCATAGCTCAGCTCTTAGCTTGGCCTGAAGCTAATTTAATGAGAAAGGGCAGGGTTTGTATTAACCATATTAAGCTTTACCACTGGTTTTTTTGCAAGATCTGACAGAAGACACCCTGCAAAGATTTACTCTGAGACGCAAAACACCATTTCTGGGGTGACATTCCTGCTACATGAGATTGTGGTGTTACTGGTTGTATTACAGAGGTGGTTCATGTCTCCAGGCATTGTCAGGACCTTGTTGTGCCAAGCATTGTATAAAACCTCCCTGACTTCAATTAGAGCATTTGTGACATGGCAACACTTTCCATAACTCCTTACCCAGTACTCATGACCACTCATGAGGGGTGATGTTCCTGTGTGAGGATGGGCATTCATTTAACATCAGGAGCCAGCTTCAGATTAGGATCCCTACAATGTAAACATCTCCATGTGCGCTGGGAGTCTCACCTCACCTTAACTGTCAGTGGAGACACAGGGATTCACTTGGATCTTGCACATCCTCCGTCAGGCTGTCAGCCTTGTACAGAGGTGTCAGGTGTCTAAGGATGCCCTAAACAAGGGGCTTAAGGGCTGATGAGTGTCCACTTCCAGCTAACGGAATGTCAAGCTGAAAAGTAAACATTTACTTTAGGGAAACCCAAAGTCAGCTGAGATGAACCTCACTGAGACTGGTCACTCCAGATGCTTGCCCAGCCTCTCTAAGTCAAATTATTCCCTAAAAAGGAAACTGAAGGCTAGAACTTTGCCCAAACTGTCAGTTGTTCCTGTAGTAGTTTGTTTGGCCCTTTGCCACACTGAGACATCCATTAATATTTATTCCAAGATCTTCAGGTTACATGGAATGATTTTCCTTGCTGTCTTCCTGGATATAACTGTATTTTGCTTCATGTTGGTTGTGGTTTGCTTTTTCTGTAGGGAATTTATACTCAGAAGAGGGCAGACCCAAAAAAGGTCAAGGAAGAAGTAGTGGATTTTGCACGTTTCAAGTGGCCTTTGCTGTTTTCTCGGTTTTATGAAGCCTTCAAATTCTCAGGTGAGTCAGTAGAGCACATCCCCAGAGGACAAGCAAAAGGAAGGAGAGATGGAGATTCCACAGACAAGAAGGGAACCATCTAGCTGGTCTTTTTTGGATACATTGTTTTTTGTTGCACCCTAATTAGCAATGGCTCAGGCTGTGGGTCTGCCACTATTTCTCTCCATTAAAAAACTTCCTCCTTTGAAACATTTGCTGTATCCTAAGACCCTTCAAGAACTGATTGAATGTCTTGTCTTCAACCCAGGGCCAAGCCTGCCTAAAAATGATGTGATTGTAGCTGTCAACTGGACAGGGGTGTACTTTGTGGATGAACAGGAGCAGGTTCTCTTAGAGCTCTCTTTCCCAGAGATCACAGCTGTGTCAAGCAGCAGGTAAGGAGGAATACACTTGGTTGGAAATCTCACCATAAATCAGTCCTTTTCCAGGCTTTGCCTCTGGATGTCATTATGTTTCACGTTTATGTCTCCTATAAAAATGTATCCCAGAGGAGGAAAGCTGCAAGGGCAGAGTTTCACCCTGGCCACCATTAAAGGTGATGAATACACTTTCACCTCCAACAATGCAGAGGATATCCGCGACCTGGTGGTGACTTTCCTTGAAGGACTAAGGAAACGATCCAAATATGTGGTCACTCTCCAAGACAACCCAAACCCAGGCAAGTAAATAGCCCAGCTCAGTGATAAATATTTTGATAGATTTAATATTCCCCAGGAATTTGACAATTCAAACCAATGCTTGTTGGGTTGTTTTTTTTTTTGCAGTGGGAGAAGAATCTGGGTTCCTCAGCTTCCTTAAAGGAGACCTGATAGTTCTGGACCAGGACACAGGAGAACAAGTGATGAACTCAGGGTGGGCTAATGGGTTCAATGAACGGACCAAGCAGAGAGGGGATTTTCCAACTGATTCCGTCTACGTCTTGCCTACAGTCACCATGCCTCCACTGGAGATTGTGGTAAGCTGTTTTACGGAATTACGCAGCTTGGTACAATGCCCAGTGAGGTCAAAGCCTTCCTGAAGTGCTTAGATCTGGTCAGAGTCTCCTTGATGGTGAGGCAGAAACCAAAGTGGATGAGAGAGGTGGCAAGTTGCCCAAGGCACAAGTGATCTTGGCCTTTCTTCTGATTCTGGCACTCAGGACACCACACACTTGTGATTTGGAATATCCATGTATTGTGCTAAATGTCTCCAGCTGGCCTGTTTGCTTAAAGGTGTATTTGTGGTTGGAGGGAACTGCTACATTCACATATGGAGCTCTAGGTTCCACAGCACATTATCCTCCTCAGGAAACGATCCACATTATGGAAACATTTGTTATTCCTTGCATTAGTGACTGAGAATGGCACAGAGAAGTGACAACTCCACAGTTCTAACTGCCTGTTAACAGGAATTGATAGATTATTCTCATTTTCACTGTTCTTGTTTTGTATCTGCTTCTTCTCTTTGAATACATCACATATATTTTATTTCAAATATACCAGGTAACAGAGAGCTTTTCATCCCACAGGCTCTGGTCACAATGACCCCTGACCAACGACAAGATGTTATCAGAACCTCTCAGATGGCAGTTTCAGACAGTGAAGAAAGAGTAAAGCCGTACACCTTGGAGGAATTTTCCTATGATTATTTTAGGTGAGTTTTTCAAACCATTCTCAAAACTTACAGGAATCCATCTGCAGGTAGCTTGGGAATCAGGAAAATTTTGCTACTGGAAAAGATTCTAAATACCCCAATGTGTGACTTTGTACAACTGCAACCTCTGGTTTAGGTCATGGCATTCGAACAACAGGTTTTCTACAGACGAGGTTTTATAAACGATTTCTTCGCAGCAGAGATGTAGCAATGTGAAATTTAATATTATGTGGGAGGATGTGCTTAGACTATATAGGCATTTTCATCTCAGCTCCAAAAATTTAAATGTGCACCACTGCTGAATGCAGCTGACCAAAGCTCCCACTTCTGTTTGGATGGGCTGGCAATCCAAACAGGCAGACCAGATCCTCTGGGATGTCTTCCGCTTGTCAGGCTTATACTGCTAGGTGATATTTTTTCAGCGCCGCTGCCCTGACCCTTCATCCATCATCCTTCCTGTGGTTGTGGTCTCAGTACTTGGACAGGGTCTATAAGAGACTCTTCTGACCCATAGGAACGTACAAGTGGTTATCTTTGGGCAGAACTGGAGCTTGCTAAATTGTGATGTCCCATTTGGTGTAAGAGTTCATTAGCCAGGTGCTGTGAGCAACCTTTCTAGGTGAAACATTGGCCACAAGCTGTCCCTTTTATCCCTGTAATCTTCTACCTCTTGCTTTGTATTTGCCACCAGACCACCTCCAAAGCACACCCTCAGCCGGGTCATGATCACCAAGAGCCGTGGAAAGGACAAGCTGTGGTGTTACACCCGGGAGCCCATCAAACAGCCACTGCTGAAGAAGATCCTGGGCAGTGAGGAGCTGTCCCAAGAAGCCTGTATGGCCTTTATTGATATCCTTCCTCTGCTTGGGAGTGCCCTTGGGCAACAGGTCTGACAGGCAAAGGGCTGAACAGGCTCTTTAGGGCCGCAAGCAAAGCCCAAAGAAAGGTTTGTGGTCCCTCTTAAGGGCTGTGGGACCACGTCACTGGCTTGGAGATGGGTCTGTGCCACAAATGAGGATTAGGGGACCAGTTATTGAGTCCTGCTGGTTCACTCACTGGTGCTGTTCTGTCTTGGTTCAGCCGACTCTCTGCAAAATGCGCCTGCTGTGGAAGGCCATAGCCCTGATCAGTGTGGATGCAGACCAGTCCACATGGCCTCAGGGACAGGGTTTGATGCCTGAATATCCCTTTGCAGACACTTCTGTAGTCATGTGTAGGATGTCTTTTAACAACATCATCCACAGAGGGGCTTCCCCAAATATCCCAGTTAGCTTATCCTTGACTCCTACCTCCCACCAGTGCTGAAATATATGGGTGACTACCCATCCAAAAGGACCCGCTCAGTCAATGAGCTGACAGACCAAATATTTGAAGGTGCCTTGAAAGCCGAACCCCTGAAGGATGAAATCTACTGCCAGACCCTCAAGCAGCTCACAGACAACCACATCAAGTAAGAACTGTTCATTCCCCTTGGCCCAAATGCACTAGACTGTGTTGCACAAAGCAGATCTGAAGTGTCCATGCCATGAGTGATTTTTTTTCCTCCTGGGTTTCTTCTTGCGCAGATACAGTGAAGAGAAAGGCTGGGAGCTATTGTGGTTGTGTACAGGCCTTTTCCCTCCGAGTAACATCCTCCTGCCTCATGTCCAGAGGTTCCTGCAATCCCGGAAACATCACCCCTTGGCAGCAGACTGCATCCAGAGACTCCAGAAAGCCTTGAGGTATGGCACCAAAAGACCTCCTAGTCCTGACTGTATCACAACATCCAAGAAATTGTGTGAGAGAGATTGTGTAGGAAAATACAACTGGGAGATATTTTGGTGACTGGGGGCAGAGTGGAAGCTCACATCCCTCTTTCTCTATTCCACCAAACTGATTGAAAGGGACATTGGGTTGCTGATAAGCAGTGCAGAAAAATAGAAATGAATCAACTTTGTCCAGATCCAGTTCAGTCAGTTTCTTCTTTTTAGGAGGAAAAATATTCTAATATTAAGAAGCTAGCTGAAGTTATTCAAAAAGAATATGCATTAAAAGGGAAGATTTAAACAAAGGATTCTTGCTTTGATGATGGTGTGACACTTGCCACCTCCTGTTTTGCAGGAATGGATCCAGGAAATACCCACCCCATCTGGTAGAAGTGGAAGCCATTCAACACAAAACGACCCAAATTTTCCACAAGGTTTACTTCCCTGATGATACCGATGAGGTAAATGGGGGAGAATGAAATTTTTTTCTGCCAGGATGGCAGAAATAATTTTCTTATTAAAATCTCAGAAGAGCTGGGACAAATCGGCCTGGAGGTCTTGTACTCTGTCTTTCCCACCCCTCTTCCCTCAAACAAATAATTCTGACACTTCACTGTTAGATCAGAAAAATTTCTTGCATTGCCTGGAGAGCTCTGGATAAGCCAGCACAGGATATAGATACAGCATTACAAAGCACAATGGTACAGCAGTAGTGTGACAGAGCTTCTGCAGACATCCCTTCCAATGCCCAGAGCCCCAGTCCACAATGTCACTGATTTCACTGCTGGTGGGCATCTAAACCCCTCTGTGCATGTGCACCTGGAGCTCCTCAAAGAGAGCAAAATGTGGAAATTAACCTTGAGACAGCAGTGATGATGATCTTCCTCTCTCTATAGGCGTTTGAGGTGGAATCCAGCACGAAAGCCAAGGACTTCTGCCAGAACATCTCCAACAGGCTGCTCCTGAAGTCCTCTGAGGGCTTCAGCCTCTTCGTCAAAATCTCCGACAAGGTGAGTGACCCACCCTGAGGTAGTCGGGACGACCCACTTGCCAGTGGGTACACATTGGTGGAGCCACAGCCATGTGGTGAGAAGCATTTCGCTACAAGCTGTGTGGCATTTCCGAATCAGATCTGACCTGATACAGGTGAAGTTTGCAATCCCACAGCCCTGACTTCCAGCAGTCACCCCGAAGGACTTAAAGTACAGACAGGCAAAGCTCTCCTAGCCTGTTGCTGAGTTGGGTTTATAAAAAAGGACTAAGTAAGAAAAATGTGCAGCTTAGAGCTGCCTCTGGCAACTGGGAGAAATCTATGGAGATAGTCATCAGGAAGGGAAAGGAATTTTGTTGTGAAACAAATTGCAATAAGGAGTAATGGGTGAAATTAGAGACAGAGCCTGAAGCAAGGCAGTGGCTTTCTCGCATCAGCAGTTTGTTATGCATCAGTGAAAGCTGCACAAAGCAGTGAGCAACAGCTACAGGAGATGGCCTGGGGCCAACCCTGCTTGTGGTGTCTTGCCACTTGTTTTGGGCACCACAATATAAGAAGGAAATAAAGCTGTTACAGAAGGCTGCGAAAATAGTGAAGAACCTTGAGGAGAAACCGTATGAGGAGCAGCTGAGGTCACTTGGCTTGGTCAGCCTGGAGAAGAGGAGACTGAGAGGAAATCTTACTGCATTCTGCAATTTCCTCATGAGAGAAAGAGGAGGGGCAGACACTGATCTCTTCTCTGGGGTCACCAGTGATGGGACCTGAAGGAATGGCATGAAACTGTGTCAGGGGACACTTAGCCTAGGTACTTGGAAAAGGTTCTTCACCCAAAGGGTGGTTGGGCACTGGACCAGGCTCCCCAGGGAGGTGGTCATGGCACCAAGCCATGGCAGAGTTCAAGAAGTATTTGTACGATGCTGTCAGGCACATGGTGTGATCCTTAAGGATATCCTATGCAGGGCCAGAAGATGGACTTTGATGATCTTTCTGGGTCCCTTCCAACTCAGGATATTCTGTGATCCTATTGTATGACTCACTTGCTTAGTCTTCATGACTATGCGCTGTGTCCCCCAGGTCATCAGCGTGCCAGAGGGAGATTTCTTCTTTGACTTTGTGAGACACCTGACAGACTGGATAAAGAAAGCAAGACCAGCAAAAGATGGTAACGATGACTGTTTTCCATTATGGGTCACACACAGCCTTCCTACAGCCTTCCGTCCCTTTAAAACAAGATTGACCACATAGTCTGCCACAAGCATTGGAACAGGCTCTTCATGGCAGTGTGGAATTACTGTCCTCCAGTGTTCAAAAAGATGTAGATGTGGACTTAGTGGCATGGTTTAGTGGTGCTCCTCACGGTGTTCGGTTAATGGTTGGATTCAGTCTTAGAGGTCTTTTCCAACCTCAGTGATTCTGTGATTTTATGATCTGTTGGGCCACACTGATAGCAGTCACCGCAAAGGATTTAAAGCACAGACAGGCAGAGCTCTCCTAGCCTGTTGCTGGGTCCATCACCTGGGAGGTGGTCCATCCAGGAGCAGCAAAACCTCTGCTCCAGGGCTAGTTCTGGCCCCTGTGAGGAGCACCTGCTGGAGGGCAGCTCTCCAGGAAGTGCCTGCAGGAAGGTTTCGGTGGTGGGAGTCATCTCACCTCACCGTCCACATCCAGAGTGGAACTGGCTGCAGCTCTGCTGAATTTACCAGTGGCTGCAAGACACAGCTGCCTCCAGGGTACAACTCCTCTGTCCTGTGTTAGGCATGGGCACTATCAAAGAAGTTGTGCAAGCGAACCCAGGCACTTTTTCTGCTTCATTAAAGCTTTGCATGGCAGTGATGTGGTTTGTTCTGTAAAGTCGGAGCCCAGTTGGCCTTGTGAATGTTCCTGTCCCTGAAGGTTGTGATGGCACATGGGTACTGCTGGATGCAGATACCAGCAGGTACTCACACCACTGCTCTTACGTTTGCTTCACTTGCGCAGGTATAGTGCCTTCCCTCACCTACCAAGTGTTCTTCATGAAAAAACTGTGGACCAACACAACGCCTGGAAAAGACTCGATGGCAGACTCAATCTTCCACTATTACCAGGTACGCCAGGACTCTGCAATAGCAGTGGAGATTTGGGAGGGATTAGGAGTAGGTTTCAAAGACTTGTCCATTTGCAGATGTCCCCTGGGCACAGCCTCTTAGCCGGGGGCCAGATACCTCCACAAACTCCTTTTAACATCCGAGGATGAAGGTCCACAGACATTTTCTCTATCTCTCTGTTGTTCTTTCCTCCATGCAGGAGTTACCAAAGTACCTGCGTGGCTACCACAAGTGCTCACGGGAAGAGGTCCTGCAGCTGGCGGCTCTCATCTACCGGGTCAAGTTTGAGGATGACAAGTCGTATTTCCCCAGCATCCCCAAACTCCTGAAGGAGCTGGTGCCTCAGGACCTCATCCGGCAGCTCTCTCCAGATGACTGGAAAAGGGTAAACCAGCAGCTTGATTCATACGCTAGGTGTGGCTGGGAGATGCCCAGTCTCTCAGGTGACTTGTCTGACATTCAGTGTTGAAGCTGGATTGACAGAATGAGTGACCCTTGATCCTTCTTGAGCCTTATTAGAGCTTCAGCCTCCCTGGCACCACCAAGAGGAGAAATTGTATGTGCATGTTCACATACACATGCCTTGCCCTGGGTTTTCTTTGTCCTGAGACTGTGGCTGTAGTGGTGGATTCAAAGCCAGATGGAAACATGCTAAGAGATGGTCTCATGTAGAGGTGGTCTGTCATTTAATGCAGACTATTGAGTAAAGGGGTAATTCTCCCTGCTTTACACAGGGAGAGCTGTGGCACAGGTGCAAACAGGTCTAGCCTTAAAATATTAGAGATATCTCACTGTCAAGGAATAGTCTGGTAAGTCCTTTTTGTTTCCTGTCTGCTATCAGCATCTCTGGGTTGAAGGTCTCTCAGTCTCCTCTGCTGTATAAATTGGAGAATCAAAATTTATAATCTCTTTAATGGAGTCACCAGCTCAACTCATCTAAGAAGGACCTGCCCTGGTTGCAGGCCCTGCACTTTTTTGAAGTGTTATTGGAACAGAGACTAGAGCCAAACATCCATGTCAGGTTGGACAGGACTCAGAGCAACCTGCTCTAGTGGAAGGTGGCCCTGTCCACTGCAGGAGAGTTGGACTAAATGACCTTTCAAAGGTCCCTTCCAACCCAAACTCTTCCCTGAGTCTATCATCGTGGAACTGATGCTCCTTCCCTGCAAATGTCCCTGGTGCCAGGTAGTGCACACCCTCGATCTCTGTTGTGTTTCTCTCTTGCAGTCCATTGTAGCATACTACAACAAACACGCGGGCAAAACAAGAGAAGAAGCCAAGCTTGCCTTTCTAAAGATTATCTTCAAGTGGCCTACATTTGGATCAGCATTCTTTGAAGTGAAGGTAACTGCCCTGGGTGTTCTCTGGCAGCTTGTAGCCAAGATCAGGAGCCCTGTACCACAGAGGCATTCCAGATCTGAACCAGACTGGGATGACCCTGATGAAACAGGGAAGAAGTGTCATACTCTTCATCATAAAGGGCAAATACACTCATTCATTGCTGCCCTGCCTCTTTACACTGACAGAAGCATTGTACAGCTTCAGCATATCAGTCATTGGGGCTGTTCCCACAGCTATGCTGCTGAACACACAACAGCCCTTCTCTGTTTTGCCAAGGCAAAGGGGAACCTATGATTTTCCAAGGGATATGTCTCTACCCACCACAAATCAAATCCATCCACCACAGCACTAGAGTTCCACCAAGGACAGTAGAAGCCAGTGCTGTCAGGAGAAGACAGGGAGAGAGGAAGTAGGAAGGGGTCTGATTTTGCTTGACACATCCCCTAACCAGTTCATCTTACTTCCAACAGCAAACCACAGAGCCAAATTATCCAGAAATCCTTCTAATTGCCATCAATAAGCATGGAGTCAGCCTCATTGATCCCAAAACCAAGGTAAGCAAAACTTAGGTATTCACTAGATGCTCCTGAGCCCAGTCCCCAAGCCCTCACAGAAGACATCCCAAAGAGCATGTTGTTCAGAACTTAGTGAGTTCTCTTTAAGCCTAGTTAGAAAGGATGGATAGACAGAAAACTTTCTGGAGGCAGAAATTCACTGTTGCACAGAGGCAGCCTAGCCTTTTTCATCAAAAGATGGATTGGGAGCATCAACTGGTAGGGCCGGGTACCTGGAGAATGCACACACTCCTTCCTTAATCCTTTCACAAGCAATAGGACAGGAGCTGGAGTAAATGAGATCCTCCTAGTTACTTCCACCACCTGCATGGTCATTCTAGTATGGCAGTCCTTCACAAGCTCTGGAGGTTTTGGAGTCTTGATCTCACTGTCACTCCCATGAGTCTCATCACAGGAGACATCCTTGGCCTGCTGTGATGGAAAGTGAACAGGGACATGAGAACTGCCCACAGCCCTTCATGGAGGTTGAGGCTCTTGCATGTTGAGTGTCAGTCTTTTGTTCCCACCAGGATATTCTCATCACTCACCCCTTCACCAAGATCTCCAACTGGAGCAGTGGCAACACGTACTTCCACATAACCATTGGCAACTTGGTGAGAGGAAGCAAGCTGCTCTGTGAGACCTCCCTGGTAAGAAGCGTTAAAGATTAGACCAAATCCTGACTTTGGCAGCAATTTGTGTCTCAGGGATCCTCTGGGCTGAAAGTGGTCTCTCAGAAGAGCTGCTGATACGTTTTTTTTTTTCCTTCTGAATTTCCCATGGCCCTGCTCAATGAATCAGGGCTCTCACTTGGTCCATCATCCAACGTACAAGCAGGCCTAAGGTGCTTGGGGTGTTGCCGTGTCGGGAGCATGGGGGTCTCGTCCCTATCACTGGACTGAAAAACACATTAAAGCTGGTATGGGCTCAAGGGGTACTCTTGAGCCCTTTAACCAATATCATTTATGCAGCTTGTCCCTAGTAACAACCACAGCAATAAACCTCCTCCTAGACTATCTTAAACCCAAAGCACGAAGGATAAAAATTCCTTCTAGATTAGTTGTTACTAATCTAAGACATTCAGCATTTTGTTGGCCATTTGAAAATTCATGTCCTATCCAAAGCTCCCTATGTCCTTAGCCTCAGCAGCATCCTGGGACAGGGAGTTCCTCCATCTCAACATTGCAAATTATGTTTGGTTGGTGATCCTTGTGGCAGTGACATTTCACCCAAGGAGAACAGTGGAACTGGTCAAAACGTACCTTAAAACTTGAAAGTCAACAACTAGTGGCCAGTGTGTTCAGGAGGCACAAGCCAGAGACTGTAAACTGTGTGCTAGAGGCTGGTTACATCTTCCCTCTCTTCCCCAGGGGTACAAGATGGATGATCTTTTGACCTCGTACATCAGCCAGATGCTAACAGCCATGAGCAAACAGAGGAGTGCAAAGGGTAGCAAGTGAACTGCAAGAAGCCACTGGCATGTGGTCATGGGGCTAATTCACCAGCTGAGGGCTGTGGGATACCCGTGCAGCTGGGCAAGAACCTTTGCCTCCCAGATGTGGAAGATGAGCCGAACACCATCAGGGAGTTCACTGGACTCTGATCTTGAGGGCTCCAATCCCACCTCCCCTTCCAGTGAAGATGACTATCTCTGATCTCCTATTCACCTTCCTCACCCTGCATCCCAATTCCATCCTACACCTCAAAGATTTCCAGGGGACACCACTGCTCTCAGAGAGTGACCAAGACAAAGACACTCCAGCAGGAAGTTTGCCTGAACCCAATGGTTGGCATCACAAAGGCTCTTGGAAGAGGATTTGTGTGTCTGTGTGTCTGTGTGTGTGTGTGGCTTGCTTTGTTTTCATTTGTTGTTTTTTTTCTTAAATATGAGAGCTGTTAGGATGCTAACAAGTTTTTGGTGAAGTTCTGGGAATTTCAGGTTTGAAGAGGAATAACAGAGCCCTGACCCATGCTGGAAAGATGTCCAATGAACACTGCAGGGCTTGGTTTTTTTGTCATTACAAAAGAATACACTGTCTTCTTAAGATGGACAGAAAGAAAAAGCAGGCTGGGAGGAGCACATTTTAACTAGGAATCAGAATAAACAAACTACTGATCGAACAAGCTAGAGTATTAAAGTGCGATCCGTGCAATGCTGGAAATATTTAAAGAACAAATTTTAAAGTTTTGTTTCTTCTTCTATTTATTTTTTAAAATATTAAAAAGGAAAAAAAAATCCTGTATTTCGTGCCGATATCTGGATGCTGACTCAGGGCCGAGGGTGACCTGCAGAACAATCTCTTGCCCAGGGATTCCCCAAGAGCCATGACTGCCAGAGGCTGAGTAAAGCACGTCTTTCCCAACTTAAGGGCTCAGCTGGAAGTGAAGCTTGGAAAATGAGTTACCTCCTTTTACTCCCTGTGTCCAGAAAAATTAACCTTGGGAGGACTTTCACTGCAAGCTTCAATATGGATATAGGGGTTTTGAACACCCCATGCTTGGAAGACTGAGGCCAAGCCTGTGTTGGGCTGTAATTCGAACATGAACTTGGCCATTGGGTTTGTACAAGCTGATGATTTTATTGTGCTTTGTGTGTGTGTTTCTGTATAAAGCAGCTCTTCATGAGTCCCAGCTGGACCTGAACCACTCATAGCAAGGCCAGACCCTTGATTTCGGTGGGCTTTTCTCCATCTTTGATTGGCTGTACTTATCTGCTGGCTGTTTGCCTCATCTGCCACCCAAAGCCACATAGTGCGGATCAGCCTACTTTGGAGCAGAGATGGGACCTGCTGGCAGAGAGGAGGCTGAAACTATGTTGTGTCTGGGAGGATGCAGGGGAAGAAGCCTGGGGGTGCCTTTCCAAAATCCAGGCTTAAAAGGAGCACATGGCTGGGTGTGGGGTATCAGGAGAGGGGACAGTTGTCCACCAAGATCTGGTGTTGGTGTCACTAACACTGAGTGGATCCCAGTAGATGTTGAGGCCTCTCTTGGTCCCATGCGTTGGGCTGGGTTTGGCTGCTTTTGTAGAAGTCCATATTGTGGAGTGTCACATGCTGCTCTGTTAAGCTCAGCTGGGCTCAGGTCTCCAACACCATGGTGTGCCTGGCAGAACTGGCAGCACTGCCTACCAGACCTCAAGGACCGGGACATCCAAGTGGAATGCAGCAGTGACTTAGGACTTCGGTTGCTCCATCAAAGCAAATGAGATGCTGCACGGAGACATCCACCAGCTGGACAGGGCTGCTAGGAGATCCCCTGCCTCCATCATCCCCTACCCAAAGCACTCTGGTGATGGGAGCGTGGTACACCAACCAACGCTACCTTGGGAGCCCAGCTGCCTTCACACCATCCATCTCTAACATTTCTCTCTCCTCCCCAGCTGCCATGATCCAGGTGTTCCAGGGATCCCACCTGTCCGTAGACACATGCCTATCATCACCACACCATCACTGCTTTTTCTGAGTCTCCAGCCATCCCTGCTTCCCACAGCACACTCAGCAGATGATCTGCTGCACAGCAGTGTTTCCAGAGCTGTTCTGGGTCATCTTTCCCCTCCCACCACCCTCTTCCCTCCACTTACAGCTCTGTTGGCCTCCCATGCACCCCATAATTTTGGGGGAGGCTGGGACTCTGTGTGCGTGTACCTGTGTGTCTTATGTAGTAGCATCTGCTGGCCTCTTTGTATTCACACCAAGCGATGTAACATGAAAAAAAATATGTCCAAGTGAAATATTCCAATTAAAAAGCATCAAGTGGCTTGTGGGAGGCTGTTCTGCACTGTGCAGTTGTGGTGACATTGCCAGGGGGAAGGGTGGGATCAGGGCTCCTGGGTTCTTGTTGTGGACAAGATTTCTCCTTGCTCAGTACAATTTCTGGTGAGAGCATCCAGCAATGGGGAGCAAACCATCAGTGTACCCAGGCTGGAAATTATTTGAAATCTTTTTTGGGGAAGGTAAAAAACACTGAAGCCTGGGAGTCTCCATTGCTTGTCCTCTAAGACAAGGGCTGAATCTTCCATTCAGTTTTCAGCTGAATCACTGGGCGTGTTGGATGAAAAGTTTGTGTGTGGAAGGCAGACAACCAGCCATGTGCTTAACAAGGTTGCCAGACCTTGCTAGCTGTGAAGCAACAAAAATAGTAAGTAGCTGAGATGTGACAGAGTGTAAGGCATTGAAGGAAATCGCAGGTCTACCTGGCCAGGCTCTGCCTAGGCAAGGCTTCTGAGGATGAGGAGGGTGAGTACAGGGAGTTACCAGTGCATATTGGCCAAGCAGCAGCTAGATGCATGGATCAAAGAGCACTGAGGTGGCTTTTCCCAATGCATATTAAAGGCAGCGGTTGGGGGAGCACAGCCAAGTCCTCACTTGAACACCAAGGGACAGGCTGAGGAGCTCATGGTGCACACCATGCTCAGCCTGCTCGCAAGTGGTAGCCATGAAAACCTGTGAACCACCCATGTATGCAAGGCACGGGGAGGGGAATTTAACACCATCCACTCCCCATATTTTATAGATCTGGAGTTGCTCTACAACAATTCATCATCCCTTTAGCCCTTTTCCAAAGGAGGATGCTTCATTTTTTGCATTTCTAGCCTCCAAAATACTCCAAAATTGCAACTTGGAAAGGTTTGGGTGCTTCTCAGCACTGATAATTCTGAAACCTAATGCTTCCCTCTTACTCATGATCACTTCATTTTACAAAAGACTCATTTATGAGAAAATGTCTGTAGTCTGAATCAGGTAAAGACTACTGTATTCTTTCCCTTTCCCGGTTTGCTGAAATAAGAACAAAACAGGATAGGAGAGATAAAATGTATTTAAAACATCACTTGAAATTTACAAAAAACATATTATCTTGTTCAAGTAGAAAGATATGGCTTAAACCTGAGAGATGTTTACATCTCCCTTACAGAGCATAGGCCCCCTCCCCACTGTGTGACAGCAGCCACCTGGGAGAAATGAACACTGGAATAAATCCCAGGGTGTAGTGCAGGTGTACAGACCTTCCCAAGGGAAAAGCAAACAGGACGCTTGGTGGGACCAATTCACACCCAGCTCCATCCTTCTGAGGAAAAGTGCTGTGTTACTGGTAATAGTCCCAGTAGCTACATGGCCAAGACACTGAAAATCCTTCAGCCCCCTTTGGAATGACATGCCCTCACCCACAGCCAAGGGGAGGAGACTGTCCTGTTAGGCTATGGCAGGGCAAGAGCGGGGAAAGGAAAACCAAAACTGCCCCCGCCTCTGTTATAGAAAGGTACCTATTGTAATGACCCAGCCAGCAGCACCATCGTGGTGGGGATAGTGTGCTCTTGGGGATGGTGGACACCTGCAAGGAGGGAGGAAGGGAGGTAGTGTGTGGAGAAGAGGCTGGTCTGATAGGAGAAGTCTGGGCACCTGAGAATGAGGAGGACTGGAGGATGCTCAGATGTTTGCAGCATGTGTGGAAACAAGGCTTACACACAGCAGGAATGATTGCCCTGTGGGATGCCAGTGCTCTCAGGGGTAAACGGTGGCTCCCATGTGGTTGCTGCACCTCATCATAGTGCACAGTTTCTTCATGGCTGCAACTCCATCTGTGCTCTCCTACACCCCAAGGATCCCTGACAGGCATGGGAATGTGAGAAAAGCTGTAGGAGAGGAAGGTTGGTGCTCATCTCCAGCAGGGCCATGAAGGCAAACGGCTCCTCCTCACCAGGTAGATCTGAGCCTCCCCAGCTGGTCTCCCCAGCCTCATCGAGATGGCAGGTCCATGTCCCCTCTCTGCCCATGTCAGGCCAGGACGGCAGGCATGTTGTTGAGTTCTGGAAAAGGAGACACACAGTGAGCTACCAAACATCTGCATCTCTTCTGACAGCCACTGTGAGCAAACAGAACCTGTTTGAAAATGCATGCAGCCCAGGTTGGGTCATTTTGTCTGGATGATAGCTCCATCATTGAGGAGGGTCCTCAGCCAATCCCACCCTGCCTGGCAGAACCAAGAGTGCTCAGTGCCTCCAGAGTCTCTTTTCACAGCATCACAGAGTAATGAGTATTGGAGAGGACATGTGGAGGTGTCTGCCCCAGCCTCTGCTTGAAGCAGGGCCAATTGGATAGAGCTGCTCAGAGGTTTGGGGCTGAGATAACCCAGACTGCACACTTCCTCATAACCTTCTTTATAAGTATGGACATCCATCACCAACCCACCCATCAGGATCCCAGTGCTCCCACAGAAACCACCCTGAGCAGGATGCAGCTGCTCTCCTTGCCCTGCTCACCCGTCTTGAATTTGTTGTAGGTGCCATTCTCTATCATCGTGTTACTGTCCTGGGCACAGCAGGGGAAATCCTTCTCTCGCCACCTGCATGGGGCAAAGCATCTGGGTCAGGCCACTGCTTGCTGTGGTTTTCCTCACAGTCCCCTGCTGCCTTGGACATCTTTCTCCTACTTTGTGAGGGCAGGTATTTTGGGATTTTCTCAGGTCCTTACCAAGAAAGGACTCGCGTGACTGACTGATGTCTAAGCACCCAGAGTTCATGTGTGCCAACAGCATTTTGAAGGCAACTTTGTGACTAACCCTTGTTTTCTAAGCAAGATTTAAGAGCTCCAAAGCCCCAGAAATGTTTACAGCCACTGGTTCTTAAGCAGCCAGGGAAATTTAAAAATTGTGATTTTTGGTGTGTTCATAAACCTGACAAGACCACACAGGGCACTGAGGCATTGCTGATGGCCCTTCAGTCCCAGGAGGGCTGGGGATGCCCTTGCTGTAAGGCCAGCCCAGAGGACTGCATTGTTTGGTTGGACCAGAAGCATCCACAGGATCCTGGGAAATGCACACAACAGGAACATGATCCTGGAGCAGCTGGACATGGGAAGGTCTGACGGTGGTGGTGATGCTTTGCAGGGGTGATTGTGCACCAGCCTGAAACCTGCAGCCTTGAAAACAAGGTGGAAGCAGGAGGAGAGCAAAGCAGGGTAAGAGGGAAAGGAAGGGAGGGAGCCACCTTGCCTTGGGAAGGGAAAAGCCTGGATGCCCAGCAAAAATGCCTGTACAGCTGCTAGTTTATCACTGTCAAACTGCTACTAATTAATTTTTTCACCATCCCAGGGCAATATTAGCACTCCACCCTTTTCCCATGCCAAAGCAAGTCACAGTTAACGGCAGCCCTGACTGCTCACCCAGGGCCTTCCCAAACTTTCCGCTTGCTGCCACTGGCAGCACAGCTGTACTGCCAGCACCCTGCAAAAAAACTCCCCTGGGCTGGCTGCTCTGATCCTCCCACCCACCCACAGACAGCCAGCTGAAGAGCTGAGCCCAGCACATCCTGCTTTCCTGGGGCACTACTGGGGTGAGAGCATAGGCATGTTCCTCACACAACTGTGGCAGGGTAGAACATCCAGCAGCCAAACATGACCACCTGGGGTGAGCCTGTTTCATGAACCCCAGATTTCCCAATAATCTCTGACACAGTGGAAGGAAACAAAATGTGGTGTCTGTGACACAGTCAGATATTTCTCTGTGGGAGGATGGATTTCCTGTGGGGTTCTGGCATGTGCAGAGAGACATGGAGCGCTCTAATATTAACACTGGGAGATTTCCTAACAAATCAGTCCAATGAAACATTGTCAAATAGTAATAACAGAAAAATCAGTTCCTTTCTCAGCCCATCAGCTTTGATAATTGGTTTATGTTGCACCTATAAATCCACCAGTTCTCCACTGAATCCTGAGGGTAGACAATGCCTGAGCTGCCAAAATGGAAAGGGAAAATGAGAGAGAGCAGAAGAAACAGAGAAGTTTTGGGGGACTTCCTGGGCTTTCTTCCATTTCCAGAAGGGAAAGCTAATGTTCTCAGTTGTAGTTTTAACCCTTCAGGTCACCTGAAAGCACCCCTCCTTCCCTCCACCTGGAGCAAAAGATCAGGTTAGGATGGCCATTAACAACTTGGTAGTTACCAGTGCAGAGCAAAGATGAGCGAGATGAGGAATGCAGAGGTTAGATCTGTCAGGATCCACATGATGTTGTACTGCTGCGGAGTCTGGAAGAGAAAAACAAAGACTGTGTCCACCACCAAGAACCACAAGATTTGCAAAAAAAGTTACTCAAGCTCTTTCTTCCTGACTGATTATGGCTGTCCAGCTGCCTGGTTTGCATCTGCAGTAACATCCCTTGGGTATTTAAAGCATTTGGTGGCATTTCAAAGTGGCCACTCACCACTGGATGTTGGTGCCAAATCATTCTCCTTCATAAAAGCAAGTCTGTTTCACAACTGAAGATTTTACCATACCACAGTGAATGCCACAGAGACCTCTTGTTTGTACAGGCAGGCGTTGCATTTCACCCCAGTAATAACATCAAGTGGTGACATCTCATTTTCCCTGGAAAAACTGCCCTTTACTGAACACCACAGAGAGCGTGGGGTGGCTCCCACTTTAAGCTGAAAAGCATCTGAAGATTAATCCTTAGACTGGATCTCCACCCAAACTTAGAATGGACTGAAACACTGCAGTTGTCTGGAGAGGAGCACTGTAAAATCTAATTCAAGAGTGTGAAGCCAACTGCTTAAAGTCCTTACAGACACTTTGGTGGGACCAATGCCCCAGGTGCTTCTTGGCCCTACAGGTTGTCCAAGGCAGAATAACAAATAGAGGAATTATGTGAAAATTCCTCCTGGAAGGAAGCCTTATTTCTGTGGTTGTTTCCCTTGGACTTGTAGAACAAGACCAAGTTTGACAAGGGCAGTGGGGTGCCCTGGGAAAAGAGAAACTTCTGACATCAGTAAGGTGCTTCAAAAGGTTAGAAATAGAAATCCTCATGCATCAGCTTGTGCCCTCAAAGGCCCTTCCTTTCTTCCTGCACAAGTCTCTCTATAACTTCTTTTCCCTCATCTCAAGGCCTAAGGTGATTATCCTAACAAGTAGGCTGCTTCTTCCTGAGCCAGGAGAAAAGAGAAAGGTATGGTAATAACCTGTAGTGGCTTAGAGGTTCCCGTAAGCCAGGTTTCAATCCAGGTACTTCTTATGCAAAGGATCCTTAAAGGATGCTTTATCCATGTGTGAACTGGCCCAAAATCTCCAAAGGTAATCATGAACATCCCAACCCTACTTCCCACCCCTGAGACAGAACAGACTTCCACTTACCATGAGGAAGAGTGGCTGGCTGATATCCTTCAGCAAGTGGACGGCATTGGTGGTCACAGAGTGTGCCCCAGAGCACCATGCCAGGGAATAGAGCCATGGCTCGTTGACCACATAGAAGTTGGTGGTGATGTTTGCCTCGGCATATTTCCTTTAAAAGACCAAAAGGCAACAACCTTCATTGAGCAAGGAGATTAGTACTTCCTTCGGGCTTACTCAAGGAGATTCAGGAAGATCATGGGAAATGGTTGTAATCTTCTGTAGGAAGTGCTTACTTTAGGACCTAGATAAGGAACATAAGGGAAAGCCAACCAGCCAATAATTAATCATTAACAATTGGTCAATATAGAATAGCTGAACAGCTGGAAACAAATGCAGATAAAATGCCAAAAAGGTCAAAACCTTACTAACCCTTCTGCCATATGAATCAATGTAACAATGTGTTTGTAAAGGAGGCTGTAGCCAGGTGGGGGTCGGTCTCTTCTTTCAAGTAACAAGCAATAGAATGAGAAGAAATGGGCTCCAGCTTCACCAGGGAAGGTTTAGATTGGATATTAGGAAAAATTTCTTAATGGAAAGGGTTATCAGGCTTTGGAATCAGCTGCCCAGGGAAGTGCTGAAATCATCATCTCTGGAGGTATTTAAAATATGTGGATGTGGCACGTGGGGACATGGTTTAGTGATGAGTTTGGCAGTGCTGGGATAATGGTTGACCTTAATGATCTTAGAGATCTTCTAAACCTAAACAGTTCATGTTATTCTATAATCCCCCCCACAGTGTGTTTGAAACCACCAGAGAATCACAGAATAGCCTGAGTTGAAAGGGATCCAGAAGGCCACAGAGTCCAACTCTTCAGTTAATGGCTCATGTAGGGATTGAACCCACAACGTTGGTGTTGGTTAGAGCACCTGAGTTGGTTAGACCAGCTGAGCTAATCTTCAAAGCTAGCCATCCAAGTTTGTTACGGTTGCTCCATCAACTCATCATTTCTCAAGTTATTATAAGCTACTGAAACTTAATATGAAGTAAGTTCATTCTTTGTATAAAGGTAAAGTAATGTATCATCAATATCAGCATTTACAAATCTTCCTAGGATCTATCCAAGGTTAACCCAAATGGACCTGCCTATGATTTTTAATAGCCTTTCAGCCTGGAGAAAAGAAGGCTCTGAGGAGACCTTGAGGCACTTTCCAGTACTGAGAGGGGCTGCAAGAGAGCTGGAGAGGGACTTTTTACAAGGGCATTGAGTGACAGGACAAGGGGGAATGGCCTTAAACTGGAGGAGGGAAGGTTTAGATCAGACATTAGGAAAAAATTCTTGATTGTGAGGGTGGTTGAGACACTGGTACAGGTTGCCCAGAGAGGTTGTGGATTCCCCATCCCTGGAGGTGTTCAAGGCCAGGCTATGAGGGTCTGAGTAACCAGGTCTAGTGGAAGCTTCCCTGCCCATGGTAGGGGGATTGGAACTAGATGGTGCTGAAAGTCCCTTACAACCCAAACCATTCTGTGATTCTATGATTTTATGATTTTAATTCCTGTGACAATTATAACTGAGAAAACATGAACATTACTCTTGTCCAAAGGATTAAAGTTTTTTCCTTTCTTTTTCATTTCAACTAGACTTCAATGGTTTTGTGCATTGGAAAGACCAAAAAATCCTATTTAGAAAAGGAGACATGGACAGGTAAAGCTGGGGGGGTTCGGTGGTTTGTTGGGTTATTTTCCCAGGTGAGAGTAGCATTTTGGAAACTCCTGCAATGAATGTGCAGCCTTTCATCATAGAAATTACATTTTCATTGTGTGACATGCAACAGAGTACTGGTAGTAACAGACAAGGAATTATGTCTCCAAAACACTGACTACAAGCGAGTGATGGTCTCTCACCACAGCATTATGCACTCGCACTGATGTTTGTGAAAGAACCATGGGAGGTTAAATAGCTGTTCGTTCTCCATGATTCGATGCTGGTAGGACTGGGGATGGCACAAATAAGAAGACAATAAATCAGGATGCAACTGTGTTGTTCTTATCAGAAGATCCTCAGATCCTGGTCAATATGGAATTGAGGACAGCAGGGTTTAATTACATGTCCCACCTCTTAGTCAACAGTAGGAGTTAACAGTAGGGTCTGTAGGCCCTAAAATACATCAGGGATGGCTACTTGATCTGAACAACCTAATCCCAAAATATTCTAGTCTCTGGAACTGGTCACTGGAGGGAGACATTGTCCCATGCATGAGGCAAACATAGTCCAGATGCACCCCAAAGATTGCACTTGGAGCTGAAACCTACCGGATATCTTCACTGGACATGTCAGTGTAGACCAGATTGAGTTTGACAATATTGTGCTTTAATAGGTCTTCTATTGGTGCCTTTCTGCCCATCGTGTGCTGAAACCCAGGAGCGACAGATTGAACAAAGGATCTCACACTGTTATGCAGCCACAGGACCTGCAGGCAACAAGAGGAACCAGTGAATTCTCAGCAGAAGAATTCATGCCCCTAATACGCCCCACCTGTTCACACAAACCCAGTAAAGATAACGTCTTAACCCAGCCTGTCAAATGACGTTTCTCCCAATGATCAAAGAACATTCAGATGCCAGGGTTAAAATTTGCAAGTCACTTTTATCAAGAAATAAGTATCCACTGTTTCTTGCTTATCCACTGGAAATCAATGAGTACGTTTCACACAGCCCAACAAAAGATGCAGGGTTGAAAATGAATGAGAAGACAACTTCGGTTTATGGAAAAGGCAACCAAAAATATTCGGTTCTACCATTCTTCCAGCATGCAAGAAAAGATCTTCAGCAGATACACATCAGCATAACTCCCCAGACATCAATGGGTACATAACCTGATTCCCATGAGTTTAGCATTCATCCATTGCCAGGGGCAGGAAGACAATAAAGACTCACTATTTATTTTAATTTAAGACAGGAATTTTTATGCAATATATAAAATAAGCATGGGTAGCAGGGAGTAGACTGACAATTATTATATTTATGAAAGGGCGCTGTTTAGGGGCTAAGGCATCAGCTGGTATATACACTGCTTTTTTTCCTGCGCTGCTGAAGGATTACATCATTGTGAACTATCTGAGGAACTAATAGTAGGAAATATACTCCATGCCTTTTAAATCAAGTGAAATGCAATGGGTCAATTTTATGCTGGTGAAATTATGCAGAGTATGCCCCAAAGTCCCAATTAGGAGAGCAAGAAAAAGAGATATGGAGTGAGGCCACCCTACCAGATGGCGTTTAATCTTCGTCTCCTTGACGATGACGTCCAGGATTTTGCGGATCCACAAGTTCCTGTAAGGATGTTTCTCTGGAGGGCGGTAGAGATCAAATATCACAAGTTTATTGTGACTGTCTGCGAGGCGCAAAAAACCACTTAGCGTGTAAATGGACTGATTCATTGCCTGTTTTTGATCTGCCTTTGACAGCGGGCCCATCCCTAAAAATGGTTTGTTCTAGAAATAAACAGATATGAAACAAAGGAAATCAATCAGGCAGTTTGCTCTGGGAGTCAGCTCTATCTCTAAGGTGGAAAAAGTTTGATATGAGTCCTCAGCAGGTGGCGATATTTTATTGTGCTTACTTCTTCTGCATAAGAAACAGGGAAAGTTAACCCAGGCTGTGAGGACATTGTTTCTGGGACCTAAATTGCATAGTTCACAGCTAGCTCTGCTGTGCTTCTCTATCCCACCTTGTTAGCTCTGAATATTATAAACAGCACATTGCACAAGTAATTCTTGTCTTCTTCCCCCAGCCCATGAGCTCTGCTGCTGCCATGATAAGGTGACACAGGAACACCCACTAGCCAATTGTTACAGGTCTCCTTAGCCTGAAGGCAAACTGGACAAAGCAAAGAGACCCAAACTAAAGGATTTACTCTGGCTTCTTGGAGTTTTGGCTCAACTAGTAGATCCTCTTCTAACATTGATGTTGTTAAGTAATAGGCAGCTGGTGTCTCTTCTACATCCAGTTGGTGATAGTCATGAGATCATAGAAAAGTTTGGATTGGAAGACACCTTTAAAGCTCATCTAGTCCAATCCCCCTGCAATGAACAGGGACATGTCCAATTGGATCAGGCTGCCTAGAGTCCAATCCAAGTGACCTTGAATGCTTCTAGCTCTTTATGATGTTTACCTTAAGGAACCATGTTCCAGCATTCAATTTCTGCAGGGAATCCCAGGAGAATAATGAAGCAGCTTTACCAGTCTCATTAGGGTAGACCTCATGGATGTTAGTTGTCCTTCTCAAGGTGTCATCATGCATGAGGAAAGGAACCCCATCATAGCTGCCAGAGAGCAAGAGTTCAGGTCACCTGGGGTGCAGGTTTATTCACAGCACGAGCACACTCATGCCAGGTCAGAAGAACATGTGGGCCACTGTGAATGCAGCAGTATAGCCTCCCTCAGTGCAGAGTGCGCAATATGGAGGAATACTGAGGCTCAAGAGACCAGGTTATTTCCAGCTTAAATATTTCAAAGAGATCTCACAGAAGTCATGCTTGTCTGTGGCTCTGTTTCCCTAGGGGCAATGTGAAGGACGTGACCTTTTTGCCTGCCAACTCCCCCAAAAATGGTTAGTAACTTATGGTTGAAATCTCTTTTTGCTGACATCAGAGTGTTTCTGTGGTTTTCAGAGGACTGAATTCTGAATGGACAGTGATGGAAATGCAAAATTTTCTAGTATAGTAAGGTCTAGTTGAGTAGAATGTCTAAATATTAGTGTTTTTCTCATTCAGTGCCTGGAAACACCTCATCCTGCACACAATGTTAGCATTTCATGGCAATGGGTTGACCAAATGCAATTAAAGATCTAATAATTAGGGCAATGCTGTCACAAATCTCAACACAATTTTCTGTAGACCTGATATAACCCTCACTGTGACCTAGAAGTCAGACTAGAGTAGGGACGTGTATCTATACTCTGCCAAGCGTTTAAAACACACTGTAGAAATAACGATTGTTAAATCAATAGCTACAGCTTATTGACTTGCCTGAGAACAACCATGCCCTACAGCCCCTGCCATCACATGACAGCTGAGGGACTCTGTCCCAGCCATCAGTGAAACCTAACTGCGTGGAGCTGCATGTCTCCAAATACAGCTCTTAAAAGAAGCAGTGTATATTCTGTGAGATGCGATGTTTTGCCCTCACCTTATGGTGACATCTGTTTCAAGACCATCCCCACCATGCTCAATCGTCTTCAGAAATGACATCTCAGTGTTTTCTGGCGCCAGCTGAAAAAAAAGGCAGATGAGCAGATCATTTTCAAACACACTCTGGAGTACTCTATAAATACTTCTGCCTCTTTGTAACATCTCTGGGGTTTTTTAAGGGAGTATCATTATATTGTTAAAGTCTGTTGTTTGTTTTCTTCCACTTTAGCCAAACCCACCTTGTAGAAGAATAACAGAATCCTAGAATGGTTTGGGTTGGAAGGGACCTTGAAGATCACCCTGTTCCAACTCCCCTGTCAGGGCAGAGGCACCTTTCACTAGTCCAGGTTGCTCAGGGCCCCCTCCAACCTGGTCTTGTCCCTCAGGAACAGTGTTTTCCTTGTAAGCAAACCCATGCAGTGATGCCTTTGGCATGCAGTCCCAATGACCACAAATGTCTCCTGCCCTCCACAGATTCCATGGGGGGAAAAAAAACACAACAGAAGATGATGATGAAAGTAGCAAGACATAGGATGAAGAAATGACATAGAATAACTTCTTCAGACCTACCATTGGTGCTCCACGGTGTCCAATGAGGGCTGGCTTTGGTCCAAGTGTTCCCTTCTCTCTGATGCAAGGAGAGTACATCCCCAGAGGTATCAAGAAAAGAAAGAGAAGGATAGCCAGGTATGGACCAACAATTATCACCTGAATAACTGAAAGAATTTGAAG